>SBJP01000297.1:0-18289 GCA_014805705.1 Cucumispora dikerogammari | reverse complement strand
AAATACGATAAATGTTTTGAAGACTTTTGGGCGCGGGGGTCCCGTTTTACCGAATGTAAATATTTTTTTAAAAAAAAATATTTTTTATTTTTTTTACACCCCCCCCCCCCCCCCCCCCCCCCCCCCCAAAGGCACTTATCCCCAATTTTTTAATAAAATTCATCAAGTAAAAAATCTCACCCATTTTCGGAAGAAGGAAAAAGAAAGATTTTTTACTTAATTTAAACTCTTTTGTTTTTGTTGGTTTATCAAGTTGTTTTCAATTATTAAATTCACCAAATAGTTATTTGCTATTAGAAGATATGTAATTATTTTTCTTTTTTTATATTCGACTTTTAAGCATGTCTCATTTGAATATTCATTCTTGCTATTAAGCGGCCTTATTGAAACATTGTGTTAAGCTTTATAAGTCTTTAAGGTTCTTTTTGAAATTATATTCACTGAGAAGAGAGGCCCTTATCAAAACAGGATATATATTTGTGTTCGTTTATTAAAATATCTTTAAAATAAACGCCTTTGGAAAGTTCTTGGTGAATGATATGTTCGTCTTTGCGCCTATCATAAGCTTGCAATCTTTTTGAATATGTTCTATTTTATGCATCTGTGACACTTTATATTACTAATTTTTTTTAATATAAGAATTAGTCATGGGTGTTTGAAGCGTTCTTTATTGTCTTTCATTAATGTCATTTTTCTACTCAAACGTGAACCCACACGATTACTGGTTTTATAATAGATGCTAAATTAGCTTCCCAGTGAAAAAAAAGTTTAAACAACATTGACTTTCATTATGTTTACGATTTCGTTAATACCTCTAGATATGACAAATCATTGCTCTCAGAAGTAATTTTTATCATAGTGATATTATCTGCCGATTCTACATCGTTGTATTTTTTTAGATTATATATTCCCACATTGTTACAAAATTCTATAAAAATGTTCCTGGAGTCGACCCATGTTCTTTAAGTTCATAGATACTATTTTTTGTGTAGTACAATTTTTTTAAAAGATTGTTCGAGTTTCTTACAATCTAAACAGTTTTTTAGATTATAGAGGCGCTTCAAAGCTTGCTTGGCCTTCGAGAATGAAAAATTTTATTCTTACTTTTTTCTTTGACAGCTCTTTAACAAATAGAAGACAGAAGTTGATTTTAGATGGGTAGAAAGTATGTTCTCGATAATATAAAAGTTTAGATAAAAAGGCTTGTTAAAATCTGATAAAAACGAAAATAGTTGCAAGAACTCATCATATAAATTCTTAAAAAAATTTCCGATTTTTTCTACAAGATAGTACATTAGTTTTTTTAATATTTTTACTAATCGATATTATGTTTTTTTAATGAGATTACAAACACACTGTGTTTTGAGTGTAAATGGGCTTATCTTAGAGATCTATGGAGAGTTACGCAGGTGATTTATTTTTTCGTGCAAAAACCAGATTTTTCTACATTAAAGTACTCTTTCCAAGAAACTGTTAGAATAAGAGTAATTTTTTTTTAACGTATTTTGTAATTATATTGTCGAAGTTAATTATTGTCACGCTTTGAAACAAGCTCTAAGATCAACTTTTTCGAAGCCCTAAAACTATCACTAACACATCAAATGTTTTTAAGTATTCTATCTTTATTATCCTTCTTTTTACTCAAAGCAGTTTTATCTACTTTACGATTTTATCAATACTCTCAAGCTGCTCTTTTTTTATCTGTTATAATCTTTCTTATAATTTTCAAAACAGCGCAAATAGATGAATAAACAACATCATATTCATGCTTTTTCTGTTTTATAATAATTCATTGTCATCACTCATATATAATCCAATTATCTTTCAAAAAAAGAAAGTTTATATCAGAAAAATATAATTAAATTTGCTACGTTTTTTTATATTTATTACAGCTTGACTACTAACGAACCCAGATAAGATTATTATCGCAGTAATGAGTGATTAAAACATTTTTTTATACATTCTTTAGAGTTCAAAGAAGACTTTAAAAAACTTCTCTTCATCGTATAAAAAATCAGCGTGTCACGTTTTTCGATTTTATCAGAAAGAGATAGGCCGTTTTTTATGTTTTTTATAGTTTAATATGATTTTATGTTTTTTTTAAAAACAATCTTTGTCGAATAGGTTTCTGAGTTATAGTATTCTCATCAGTAAAACTAGGTTTTTTCGTACTATATGCTATCATCGCTCGCGATAAAGAATCGTTATTGTTTTTCAAGATTGAGATTTGTTTTTCAAGATCTGGTTAAATGAAAATATCAGGTGTGTTACCAGAAGAATTATTTCAGGTATCTATGTTTACTTAATATATATTAAATACCTCAACTATCACTAAATAGCTTGCGTGGCTAAAATTAATATTGTTTTTTTCTTTTTTTTAAACCCCAAAAAAAAGCAAAAAATAAAAGAATTTAATAGGCTTTGATTAAATTCAAGTAGTGTGCGAAAACTTTGAAAAATATCTTTTACGTTTTTTTTATAATAAATTCTAAAATTAACGAGACAGGTTTGTTTCTTATGTTCGTTCCAGAGTTACAAAACGCCTATATAACACACGCTACATCGATTCTATTATTTGTGGGTGTATTTTTTTAAGCCATACAAATTTTTTTTGTGATTTATCATTTTATGTTACGAAAAAACATTGTTGAGTTTGATATAAGCTTTTTATTCGTCTGTAATAATATAGAATTAAATATCAAGATGCCTATTGACTATTCTATGAAAAGTTTTTTTGTTTCTTACACGAGTCACGTCCAAAAGAAACTCTTTGTTTTCGACATACATCGCCAACACACCAAAGGGTTGCGATAGTTCTGCTCTTTTTCAAACTTCCTTTTTGTTAATCATGTTTCGTGGTTTCGACGTTACAGCCAATTAATTTCTTTAATTTTTTTAAACGTTTATTTTTTAATTTTATTTTAAATTAAACGAAAATCAGTATTTATAGTAATATAAGTCACTTGCCTTCGCGTTTAATAGCTTTAATTTTGAATTGATAGACTATTCGTAAATTATTTCAATTACTTTTTTTAAAGAAAGCATTTAACAAAATAAAACCAATTTTTTTTATCGTAAATTCCTTTTTATTGCATTTAAATGGTCTACAACGCCGCATCAAACCAACAGAAACGATTTTAATTTTTAAAAACATAAACTTTCTGTAATTTTTATAAAAACTTTTACTTTTCGAAAGACCTAAGTTTACTAAGAATTGAAAATTTCCGGACTCCGGAGTTGAAATTTCATACAATTCTCTTTGTATTACTTTAAATTGTTTTTTTATATAAAAGATAGGGGGACAATATCAATATTAGTTCACGTTTAATATATATGTCAATCATCACAAACGGAGCTATATTCTAGTCTCAATAGATTAATCTATCAAGTATGTGTTTTATTTGCGATACAATAAACTGATCAGAGATCAATGTGATTTATTATTGATAAACATTCTGATATATTCGACAATAGCTTTTTTAAATCTTTCACAATAGACAAATAATCTTGTAAAAAAAGTTTTAAACAAAAAAAGAAAAGATTTTTATATGAAAATAAAAAATAACTGAGAATAAACAATTTCTATTAAGTCCAATGCACTTTATTATAACAAATATATTCAATTTTTATTGTTTTTCTTCATTATAAAAAAACACATATATAAAGATTTTTCGGAATTTTTAGAATTTTTAAACTTATATATAGTATATAACTATTAAAATTAATAAAAAAAGAATAAAAAACGCCCTGCTTTAGAGTATTTTGCAAATTGGAGAATATGTTAATTAAAAAAAAATTATACACAAAAAACTTTCTTAAATTTTGATTAAAAAAATTAGATTTTTGTGCAATTTAGAGAATATATACTGTACATGATTTTTTTGTGATAAAAGGGTAAAGAATTTAAAATTAAAAATGCTTTTTTACATATTTTTAAATAATTTTTTAAAACACGTTTATTAAACTTTTTCAGTTTTATATACCAGAATGCAATTTTTATTTAGATTAATGTTTTTTAGCGTTAATTATAATATCAAACTAAGCTATTTGATTAATATTTGCGAAAACTTGTCTAAATAACATTCTGTTTCTTTTGCATCTCATACTTTCAACTTTAAGAAAAGTATAATGTTAATCAATATATATGCGATAAAGTACTTGATTTTTGTATAACGCTTTGTTTACGATTCTATTATTTGTTTTAGAAAATTAAAGCTTGGAAAAATTTTTTTTTCTTTTAATTTTTTACTGTATCACAGAAAATTTGAATGTTAATATAACAAAACAGTCAATTACCCACAGTTAGATTCAACGATAATTTATTTTGGGTGATGAATTATTAAAATTAAATAAATCCTTGAACATGCTTTAAATAAAAATATAAAACCCTGCGCTAATATCGCGACATACAAAGTTGAAACTTTACATTACAAAAAAGATTACATAAAAAAAATATACTAAAGTTATCGATGAAAATATTTTGTTTAACACAGGTCTTCTATTGTTTTCTATAATCGAAAAATAAATTAAAATATATTTTTCTCTTTTATTTATTTTGAAAGAAGTCAAAAATTTATACGTCACAAAAACGACACATGTTTTTTTCAAAGCATAAATTAGAAAGACACAATATTTTAAGTTCTAACTCTTAGCATACAATTTTCTGCCTTATAGTTTATTCGTGATATTCTATATAAAACGAAACGTGCTCTGTGGTTATATTTATCTTTAGTTTTTTTTGGCCAAAAGAGACCATATATAAATATTCAATGAGATTTTTGGTTTAAGTTTGACGACATTTTTTTTGTTTATTTGATCGACAGTTTTTGATTTATCTTTTCTTTATGCTTGTCTAATGTTTTCAAGCGCTTCCTTTATATTAGTTTTCTATTTAGATTCTAACTCTCGTTCGTTTGGTTTGTTTTCTTCGCACGTTTGGTTTTCTAAGGTTCGCATTTTTAGTTTAACTTCGTCGGTTTTTACGTTTAATTTAGTAGTTTTCGCACTCTGTTTTCGTCTATTTCGTCTAATTAGTATATGTACACTATTTAATCGGTTTATTTAAAGTATAACTTGTCGAAATATAATTTAAGACCACTTTCAAAAATTTATTATATAAGAAATAGACATATAATAACTATTTAAAACATATATAAAAAAACAAACGACTGAAACCCGAAACGTTTCGAAATTAAAATAAACAACGTAATGAACAACAAATCTGCGTCGAAACAAACGTCAATACAAACGCTGAGATAAAATCTAACAAATAAACGACTTAACAAATAAAAAATATTTTTTGTTTTTTGATTTAATCTAAAATTTTTTTTGAGTGTTGTTCGGTACGTTATTTCGCAGTAGTATTAAATTTTTAAATACAGAAGAGAAGTTTTTAATATGATTAAAATACTTGTAATCAGAATTTTTTGTTAATGTTCTAATTATTTTTATTTATTTAAGAGAGTTATCTCAATTTAGATTTTATCGAGTTGACCAGCACACAGTCAATTTATGACAAAGTTTTGTTGAGACTAAAAAAAATTTAGGCAAAAAGATTTATATCATTTTTCAAGTGTATATGTTTTTTCTAAAAAGCGTTTCTTTTATGTAAACTCTTATTTTATTTAAATTAAAAAAATATGAATAAGCGTGCATAAAATAAAACCTTTTAACTTGTTGCCATGTGTTTATGTTATGTTTTAAATAGCTAACGGAAATGTTTTCACGTAGTTTATTGATTCTATGTTATTTCGGTTTATTTATACTCTAGGGAGCTGTTTTCGAAAGGTTTGCATAGAATTAAAGAGTATATGCGTATAAAAAGACAGTATTTAAATAATTATATTAATTCTGTATTTAATATGATTAGTTTCCGAATAAAAACCTGGCTAAGTGTAGAAACACAAACATAGAAAATACTCGACTTACGATTACAAAGCATAGACTTAATTTTTTTTAAAGTATTTATAGGAAACACATCGTTGCATAATCAATACAAACAGATAGTTTAAAACACAGACTTTTATTCTAAAAACACATTTATATTTTACTGTACACTGCACAGTCTTTCTTGTATTACAACAGATTTGAGCTATTATCATCGAACTATAAACACATGAAACTGCCCCCAGAATTATATAATAGTGTTGAAATCAAAATTAGAAAAAGTAACACGTGTCAAAATGCTGAATCAGAGCCCAAAAAAAAGAGACATTTAAGCTAAAGTTATTTTTGTTCCCCCTCTTTTTTAACTCAAAAAAAATAAGTAGCAGAAAAAGAATTATTTAAGCGCGATTAAAACAATATCGTGTGCGAAAATTTCGTAAAAATGTTTTTTCAATTCTCTTGTATTTTAAATCAAAAATTAACAAAACCAAGTTTTTTCTAATGTTCGTTCCATAATTTTTTCAGTACTTTTTTAAAACAACCCACATGGATTCTATTGTTTGTGTATGTATTAATGAGTTTTTGAGGCAAGTAAAGTTTTTTTCTGGCATATTGTTTTATGAGAGAAAAAAACCTTGTTAAGGCCGATATATGTCGTCCACACACCTGTTATAATATCTGATCGTTTATCTACGTGTTTATTGACTATATAATGTGGTGTTAGTTTGTTCCCTACATTAGTTGTTTCAAAAAAGAACTCTTTGTGTATTCAGCATACACGACAAACTCATCAAAGGGTAGTATTAGTTCTTTCTTTTTCAAATTTTTGCCTAGTAACAGATGTTTCGCCAATATAGGCGACACAACCTTTTCTTTCAATTTTGTTAAATTTTTTTTTAATTTGTTTCGAATTAAACGTATATTGTATTTATAGTGAAATAATCCACCACAACTTCGCGTTAATGTCTTTAATACTCGAACTGATAGACCATTCATAAATTATTTCTATTATTTCTTTTAAAGATTTCTTTAAAAAAAAAAAAACAGGGTTGGCCTCATTGAATTTTCTCTTTTATTACATTTTATTGATTTACACCTTCACACTAAGCCACCATAAATGTTTTTTGCTTTTAAAAACATAGACTTTTTTCAACGTTTACAAAAACTTTTTTTCATTCAAAAGTCAGAAGTTTACTAAGAATTGGAAACTTTTGCATTTCATATCGAATTAATCACATCTTAATAGATCTTTTTCTACTATCTGTTTTTTTTATTAAAAAATAAAAAAATGGAGAACAATACCAACTTTAGCCGACATTTATAGAAAATATTAAGTTATACTTTTGTATTCAAAAGTAACTATGTGTAGAAACAACACCTGGCGTACTGTTATTATTAGAAAAGTGAAAGTTGACAAAAAAAACAAAAAGACACTAACAAAAAATAGCAAAAACAAGAAAATAAGAAAAAAAATAAAAAAAGTTAAAAACAAGACAAAAGATTGTGTTTAGTCTACAGTTTGAAAAAAAGTTTTTTTTACTAGTAAGACTTTATTTTTCTATTTCTTAGTTTATATAAAGAACATCTTCCCAAAACAGCTTTTCTTTAAATAAAACGATAGTACATTTCGTTTTTATAAAAAAGAATTGTTCACGCAGATTTAAATAAACAAATAAAAAAACTTTGCTTGTTTTCGATGTTTATCTAATTATTTTTTCTTTTTGGCCTTTATTGTTTTTTTGATTCTTTGCAATATATACTTTTTAACAATCAAAATAAAAAATTAACAACAATAATGAGAAACGCTAACATTCAATATGAAAACCGTGTGCAGATGTTCTATCCGGTCTTTTGTGTCTAAGTCTTTAAAGATTTGCACTTTATCCTATAATTATATAACCTGAGACGGGCTTGACTTTTTAAATAAGAAAAGTCGAAATAAATAGTTGAAACAGAAAAACGGTATTTGTCCATTTTCCTCCGCTCCCACTATAGTGTTAATTGCGCAAGTTACACTATATTTCATCTATTTAGCAAAGATATTTGTAAAAACATAGTGTCTATATAATTGTTTTTTTTCATTTTTTAAAGCAAAAGTAAATACACGTATTGGTGTCGTTTATGATTTTAAGAATGAACTAAAACATAACAAACAAGTTTAATAAAAAGATTAAAAGTCACATTCACGGTTTTTGCTTCATAGGCCCAACAGCGATAAAAAAAAGACAGATAAACACAATAAGTATAGAATAAAAAAAAGAAAATGATTACTATTTACTCAAATGTTTTTGCTTAATTGAATTATTGTGTAAATTTTCTTAATTAATATTATAGTGTGGGAAAAAAGGAAATGAGCAGGTGCTAAAAAAAATGATATATATTTTCGAACCTGATAAAATACATCTATTTACTTAAAGCAAAGAGCACGAATATTGTTTATTCCGAAAAAAAACTTCGTGTTAGAACACAATAACACGTTTTACTTATCTGAAATTGAATAGAATCAACTGTTTCTTAGTTCCAACACATAACATAAGCTTTTTAAATTCAGATAATTAAGTCGTGTTTTTTATTTTGAAAAATATACGTCAAAGTTTAAATCATAAAACAATTTTTTTTTGTTTTTATTTTCAAATAACAAAACTGTGTGTTAGTTTCAGACATTATTTAGACTTTTTTATGTTGTAGTTTTATTTCGATTTTTTCAAATTATAAAAAAATTGTCAAGCTCAAGATATACAATTTAAAGTTAAAAAAACAGAGTTTTACTAACTTAGTGACACAAGTTCGTATAAACATTACGCGAACGTTTTTTACATCAGATTTTCGTTTCTCATTTTTGATGTTGTTGTTCTTACTTAGAATGTTATTATTCTCATTTTTAATCTAAAATAAGAAATTTCTTCAAAGGTGTTAGTCGAAACATTCAAATAATTTATACCGCTTGTTTTGCTTTTACAGAGAATTTTTTGTTGCTTGATAGTTTTAAACTATAGCAAAAGTAACAAATAGTATAGAAAGTAGAATAAATAACAAGAAATATCGAATTAGTTAACCCTCTCCTCAAAGTTCCTTTATAAAAAAAACTCTTCTAGTGACTCGGAAAAAAAAGAATTTACAACTACTTATAGAAACGAACGAAACGAACGAACGAACAAATGAACAAACGAACAAATGAACAAATGAACAAACGATCAAATGAACAAATGAATAAACGATCAAATGAACAAACGATCAAATGAACAAATGAATAAACGAGCGAGCGAAACGAACGAACGAACGAAACGAAATTAAATTAAATTAAATTAAATTAAATGAATGAATGAAAAAAAAGAAACGAAAATTTGAGTTTTACTTAAATAATGTTATACATTTTTTTTAATAAATTTTCTACCTAAAAATTTCCTCCCAGAGATAAAAATTCTTACCAGCCCCAAAAATATCTAGAGTAACAGATAGTTTCCCTATCAACCCCGCCACTTTATTTATACCGCATAAAAAAATATGAAAAAAAGCTTTGTTTATTTAAACAACACATCTTTTGATTTTATTAAAACCCGCAATTCCTTTTCAAAAACAAAAAACTTATAGTCACAAAAAGGTTTTCCTCCTCTGACAGACTCGGCCTCTTTAATCATTTCATTGAAAAGAATATATTCTTCTTCATTTACGTTTTCAACCTCAGGAAATCTAGAAATTGAAACAGAAACCTCTCTCTCATCTCTTTTATTAAAAGTTTTACTTAAATTCGCATCTTCTTTCATCAAACCATCTTCCAAAAGAATCATTTCTTGAAATATCTCTTCAGACAAATACGGCATATAAACACTTAGCATCACCACAAATTTTTTATAAACTCTTATACCTAAAAACAAATTCTCAAAGCTATTAAAGACTTTTAACAGTTCTAGGAAAATATCAAAAAACTTATAAGAGAACTCATATAATTTTTTTGATGACTTCATAAGATCTAAACCCTTAAAATACGCATGTTGATCATTTATTGTATCGTTTAATTCTTTGATAATATAGTTATTTAAAATGTTCGAAGTCAAAGTGGGATCGTGATTCGGTTTAATATTTTTTAAACACCGCATTCCATTCCATAACTTATTGCCGTATCTCCTATATCCTTCAACGCGTTTAATATCCAAGTTAACATCCTTAATACCAGAGAACATATTTACCAAGCTCAACCTTAAAGCATCAGAGCCACATTTTTTAATACCTTCTTTAAATTCTTTTTTCTGATTATCAATGGCAAATTTTCTTTCTTTTTTATTTAAAGTTAAAGAAAGAGACTCATGCAATTCTTTTAATGATATACCATTAATTATAGAAATGGGGTCAATTACATTACCTAAACTTTTAGACATTTTTCTTCCTTCTTTATCCCTAACAATTCCATGGAGTAAAACTTTTTCAAAAGGCAACTTATCATACAGTTCTATACTTAAAAAGCACATCCTTGCCACCCAAAAAAACATAATATCATTTCCTGTTTCTAACAATGTATTTGGAAAGTATTTTGTTCTCTCAGATTCGTCAAATACAGCAAATGGCCACAATCCGGAGCTAAACCACGTGTCAAGAACATCACTATCTTTCTCATACTTTATATTTGAAAGATCAAGTTCTGCCAAATTAAACACCTGATTAATTTTTCTTAATAAATCTTCTTCCTTACTGACTACCCAACCTAGGTTTTTATAACCCAAGTTTTCTTTTATATAAACATTATAGGCAGGAATCTGATGTCCCCACCAAAGTTGTCTACTTAAACACCAATCGTTTGTGTCTATTAACCATTTATTAAAAGTTTTTGTACTTTCACTGGGTATTATTTCAATATTTTTTTCCAGTGTCTTTTTTGCAGTTTCATTCATTGACATAAACCACTGCCTTTTTGGCAAAGGTTCTACAATACAATTAGATCTCGAACATGTTGGGAGTATTTGAGGACTTTTTGATACTTGTAGTAACATGTTGGAATCGTTAAAAAATTTTATTACTGATCTTCTAGCATCGAACCTGTTTTGTTTATAAATAAGGCCATTTTCACCGACCGTCTGAATCATTTCCAATTTGTGTTTTTTATAAACTATGAAGTCGTTAAAATCACTAGAAGGGGTAATTTTTAAAATTCCTGTTCCAAAGTCCATTTGTGCCAAATCGTCTTCAATAATGGGCATAACTCTTAATGTTAAAGGGTTTATTGCATAATAGTCAGTTAAATATTTGTACCTTAAATCGTTGGGATTGTAACATAAAGCGGTGTCTCCAAAAATGGTCTCAGGCCTCTTTGTTAAGACTTCTATAAATTCAATCTCAGCTGATTTCTCAACGAACAGTTTCGTAGATTGGGCTTCTTCAAATTTTATTTCGTCTATCGTGTATAGCTGGTTTATATGCTCATATTCAGGTTCTATTTCAGGCTCTATATTTATTAAACACCTTATATCTTGCCTGGTTATTTCCCTTTTATTTATAGTTTCTGTATTTTCTACCAATCCTTCTTTTTTAATAATTGGATATCTTAATTTATAAATAACCCCCTGAATACAACTTTCTTCTCCGTTTTTAATTACTTCTTTTATATCATTTAAATTATTAAGTACTCTATTAGAATACACGCATATGTTATTTAATTCAATGTTATTAACTTCTAAATCACTTAAAGTGGTTTTTAATTTGCAGCTCCAATTTATTAATCTGTAATCTCTGTATATTAAGCTTTTTTCATAAAGTGTAATGAAAGTTTCTTCTACTAATTTATTTACTGAAGCATCCATTGTGAATTTCGTTCTATTAAAATCTAACGAAGCTCCCAGTCTCTTTAATTGATTTAAAATATTAGATTTATAAATATCAGACCATAGAAACGTTATTTCTTTTAGTATCTCTCGATCAAGTTTCTTACACAGAAGCGCATTCTTTCTCGTTGACAAGTCGTTTTTTAAATTCGTTTTGCAGTTCAAGTAACCTTTCTGTTTTAATAGTATTTCTGTTTTTAGTTCGAACGCGTCGTCTTTATTAAATCCTTCATTTTGAATTCTTTCAAGTGTTTTTTCAACTACGTTTTGTGTCGCTATACCGGCATGATCATAACCTGGTACAAATACTACTTCTTTTCCATTTAGCCGATTATATCTAACTATAGCATCTTCTATACTCAACATCATGGCATGTCCTATATGCAACTTGCCTGTTATATTAGGCGGTGGCAAGATCATGACAAACTTTTCTCTCGGTTCTTTTGAATGAAAACAGTTTGATGTTTCACTAAAAAAGTTCATTTTTTCCCACCATTCATACCATCCGTGTTCAACATATGTAGGATTATATTTTTTTAAATCTTGCATATTCTTGAATTTTCCAGTTTCTGTTTTAATAAAATCTTCCTCTTCTTCATATTTAATTTGACGCGGTTGTATAGGATTTACAGACAAAGATGCCAGTTTTTTTTTAAGCTTGTCGATTTTGTCTTGTTTGCTTTGTTGCTTTCGTAAAATTCTATCAGTTTTATTAGAATCGTCGGCGTTGTTCATGTTGTATTTTTTTCAATATTTTTTTTTAATTTTGATTTCACGAAATATGTTTTTTTTACTGTTTTATATTGTTATTAGAAAATAAATGACTGCAAAATAAAAAATAGATTATAATAAAATAGATCTTAAAAATTCAAAAATTAGATTAATTTTTTTATATTTTGCTGTTTAAAGAAAAAGAGAGTAAGTAAAAAAAAAAAGTATTAATTTTGTAATTTATATAAAAAAAGACACTTTAAATATACAAAAATTAGCTTGTTGGTTTTGACTTTTGATTTTATTATTTTACTCTTGAAGACATAAGTTCTTAATCAAAGACAGAAAAATTGTTTATATAAATGCAAACATGTTTTTATTTAAACAAGTTTTACTTAATTAAATAAAGTTTTTTTAAAAATTTAACATTTTAGTGAGGTAATGTTTTTCAGTTTATACGAGTTCATTGTAATATTTTATAAGAATACAGTAACTCGCACTTGAACTTATCAATTGTCATTTCACTTTTTTAAAAGACATTTTAAAAACCCAAATGCATTCTCACTCAAACGCGTTTTTTCATTCGCTATAGTTCGTTTTTTTAAATTTTCATTCTATTTTTAATAAGTGAAGACCAATTAAGTAAAACTGTGTAAGAAAACATATACAGTAAAACTTAATTAATAGAATTTTTCGCTTAAGAAGAACAAAACCGAATCCGTACTTTTTTTGAGGCCTCTCTCTATTGGAAATGTTCTTCTTAAGCGAATATGTTTTTGAAAAACAAAAAAAACGAAAAATCAATTGTTAAAAAATGTCAACAAGAGAAGTTTAATATGAAAAAAAGCAATATCGTTTGCAGTCTCAATCCGGATGTAAAACAAGCAAAAATGTCTACAAAACATTGTGTAAGTATTTCTGTTATCACTCGATTTTAAAAAAATAAAGTTTTAATTCTGGAACTCGTTTGTAACTGATTTCTAGAGACGAAAAAAATGTAAGAACTTTGCTTACAATTGTAGATAAGAGATTATTTAAATGCTTTAGAAACCAACACGAAAAAGATTTTCTAATATTCGTAGCGTTTTATTTGAAAAAGTTAATCAAATAGCAGAGTTTTTAGATTTAAGTGTGTTTATTTGGTCGCATAGGTGGCTCAGAAGTTTCGGAAAACTTCACTTATAACCTTTAATACAATCAATGTGAATTAAAAACAGTTTTATCAAGAAAGAAATAAAGATCGGCTACAAAAAAATGGCAAAACTCAAGAGCAAAATATTCAGACGAAAACGTTTTTAATGGTACTAAACAGATTTATTTTATAAAATGTTACTCAATAAACCACTAAAATTAAAAGGTGGAGATATCCATAGCTGTAAACGTGTAAAGAGTTAGTTTGTTTTACTTTGTGCTAATATGGCTGATAACAAAAACGGTCCTTTAATCATAAAAGCATTTTAAAACTGAGTTGCTGCAAAAATAAAAAAATTTTTTGAGTTGAGAACTTTTCTAACAAAAATGCTCGAATGCGATCGAATATATTTTTGACTTGATCAATGAAATGCGATGTTGCTTAAAATATGTAAATAGAAAAAAACTGTTGCTGAATAATAACTATCGTTTACATTCTGATATAAATATTATTTTAACAAATATAGAGTTAGTTTACTTGACGTCAAACACTGGCAGCGTGTTGCATCGAAGGCTGCTGAAATTATAATAAATTTTGAAGTGTTTTATAAAAAGCAACTTGTTAGAGAAAAGATAACGCTGTCGATACAAATTTCGACTGCATACATTGTCAATATTCTTGACGCCATTCAAATTATTAAAGGTTTTTGGAAAAGAATTTTATTTCGAAACTATAATCAGCTACTTCAAACATAGCAACATTTCAACTACAAATAATGCCAATCAAAAGACTCAAACGGAAACTTTAATAAACCTCAATCAATGCACAAATCAAAGATTTAAAAGGCATATTTGATAACAACACAGGATTAATAACCATTTATCATTTGACTTATACATAAAGACTATTGGTGTTTAAAATCAAGAAAACATGGAAGATCTCGTTGTTAATCCGATATTTAATTTACACAATTCGGTTTAGACAGTTTTTAGAAGCGAAAAAGTGTAATCAACACTGAGTTTTAATTAAAAAAATAAAACGCTTTTGTTTTACAAGAAAAAACTATAATGAAATATACGTTTCGTTAATTAAATAAAGACAAGTTTATTTAAAAGATTCATTAAAAAAAAGTGTAGACAAAAAGAAAACATTTGATTATCTTATTAAGAAATAAAAACTTTTTCGTGATTTTCTCGAAATAATAAAATAATAAAATGCTCATAGTGTCAATAAAAAACAATCTCTATTAGTTATTTTAGCGTTAATAAACTACATCTGCTTAAAAAAAATTTCTCATTTAAGAAGAACATATTTTTTAGTCTTGAGTTTGTTTTTCATAGTAGGTTTCTCTGCAGTTCTCTATTCAAACGAACGAATTGTACTTATGTTTAACTTATGTTGCGCTTAAAAAACGCACTACTTGATTGGCGCTTTTAATGTTTTTTTAAACTTTTTTCATTAAGTTCGTGCTTTAGTACTTTTTTTATTCTTTTTTTGAGGGAGGGGGTACTAACGCAACAAATAAGGGCCAAATTTGGCTTATGTCTTTCTTTTTTTTGGATATGCAAATTTAACCCATGTTGATTAGAACAGTTTATATAATATCACTGAAGATAGTGTTCTTCGTTTAAAATTATTGTGAAAAGTTATACTTTTACGAGATAAAAAGCTTTATAGATTTTGTAAAAAAAACATAGCTGAAAAAGTCAAAAATAAAACCGATGAGAGGGTCGGGTCGTAAAGCTTTGAAATGTTTTAAAAAAAAATTTTAATTAGTTCTGAATTGATTTTATATGACGCAATGATTTTTTTGGAAAGAGTTTTAAAAACATTGTATGAGTAGACTGTTTAATCTCCAATATACGAACTAAAACGCAATTAGGGTTCGATTACAGTAGTGTGAGATGAGTTCTTGACATCGAATAAGAAGCACTGTTGAACATTAAAAACAATAAGATTAAGGGGCCTGGCTGATTCGTTGAAATCGATGAAACTGTTGATACAAAAAAAATATAATACTGGACGACCGGTTCGCACTGTTTTTTTTGTGGGAGAGTCTGCCGTTAGCATAAGAGTTTTTTTTAATTTGACGTCAATCAGGAACGCACTTAGTCTAGACTTGATTTTTAGAAACAATGTGCACACAAGTTTTATTATTATAACAGGCGTCGGAAAGAGTACAAAAGCATAAAAAGACTTTTTGCGAAACATAAGACCATACAACATAAAAAACACTTCGTGTGTTTCTTCGATACAACAGTATCTCACAGACAATTGAGTTTTGCTGAATAAGCTTAAAAAGGTCTATAAAAAAAACGTGATACTAACACGAAAAACGATTTAACGGCTTTGTTTCTAGAATTAAAATTTCGGAAAAACGAAAAAATTTTCTGTTCGAAAATAAAACTCTTTTTTGTTTGTAAATAGCTTTTATTAAACGGTTTTTAATCAACTTTTTTTTTCTGAGCAAAAAAAGAAAAGATTTAAAACTAATTTAAGCCTAAATATGTGTGTTTATTTTGTAAGAAAAAACTTGAATGTTTGTATATAGCTGTGTTTTCTTTTTTTAATGTTTAATAGAAAATTGATCATTAAGGTGAGCAGGGTGAAAGAAATGTGAATGAACAAAAACACATGTGAAAAGGTTTTTAAATGTCTTTGGGTTTTTAAAGTGTAGTTTAGTAAAGTGAAAATCGTTAGTTTGAAATACACGAGTATTAAGAAAAATTATGTAAAAAGCTAACTATAGAAAATAGGTGACTGTTAATAAAGTTGTTATAAAGTATGCAATATTTCGTTTGAAATGTATAAAACAGAAACTAAAATATAGAAGTTTAAATAGGATTACAGTTAATTGTATATGAAAGTAGTTTGTGTTATATATGTTTTCGTTTTGTTTTAATTATTGTCTTGAAATAAGTTGTTATGTTGTTTTCATATTTTTTGATTTTAATACAGAGACAATGTCGAACATATGATATTTTCTATTACAGTTTAATAAATAATATATTATGTTTTTTTATATAAAATATTTTTAAAATTACAAGTACTTGTGACATTAAAAAGTGACATACGTAACATAGGCATGTTTTGTTACGTTTTTCGTGTTTTAACAACTTTTTTCTATTAAAATTCTAATTAAAAATTTCGTCAAAAAATTACTTTAATTAAAAAATAAAGAAAAGTTTTTAAAGTTTAGTCGTTAATTTAAAGGTCTTTAATACGAAAAATCGATTGAGATGCATTTTAAATAAAATCAAAAAAGTAAAAAATATTGAAGTACAGTTTGTAAATTCGATCTAAGTTTTTTATAACGATTACACTGTTTTCTAGCCCCAGTAGACTACTACTTTCTTTATTTCTATTTTTTTATTAAGAATTTATTTATTCTTTATGTTTTTTATTTGTTTATTTATTTGATTTTATATGACGTAAAAAACAATAATATATCCGTTAAAGCATATTGTGTTCGTCTGATTAGATTAAATACGTTGAGTAAAGTTAAAAATGAGCGTTTAATCGTTTCGTATACAAACATCTATTAAGATTTTTGTAAAAATAAACTGATTTATATTTTTGTGTCTTTATGTCTCTCAGGAGCATAGAATGTTCTTTTTTAACAATGAGAAAGTATAAAGAAGTTTATATTTTTATTAGCTTTTTTTTTGATTAAATCGAAAAAACATATAAATATAAAAATTACAGAAATAAAACAACATGTTACCTTCTTATACCAATGACCAGAATATTTCAAAGAAAAATGTTAACAATTCAGTTTCTTTTTATAAAAACCACGAAACTACTAATAATAGTTATGAGAGAGAAGATGCACTTTCACGAAAAAGAATAAAACTTAAATCAGTTATAGCTACTAAAACAAAAATACAAAGCAATAAACATACAGTAAACAATACAAATAACCATAAACCCACAATAGATTTACTTCACACACCATCACATATAATTAGTGAATTTGTAACGGAAGAGACAGATGAAATATGGCTAAAGAAAAAAATTTCAGATTTTTATGAGAGATATAGAAAATGTCTCATCATAAAACAAAATTTTAATATTCGAGAACGTAATATATTTTCGACCACAAAAAGAAAATTACTAAAAGAATGAATCAACTTACCTTAAAGCCCAATCCGCAAAAGAAAAATATAAAAAACAATATATACTCTAACAGCTGCCAATATACTCAGAGATGTACTGTTTTAACAGAGTCAAAATTTAATTACAAATCAAAGAAAGCAAATTTTGCAATTTTAAATAAACATAGAACGCCTTAGACAGCGACGGAATAAAAGAAGATTGCTTGAGGCTTTAAAGACTGGCCCAAAATTGGTGACGGTTGTAGGGCGCCGAGGGAAAAAGGTTACTTTTATTCTTTCTGAAGTGCTTGCTGGTATCACATACGAAGCCAGCTGTATTAAAAGTGGGTATGAAAAAGTAAATAAAAAGCAACCTAATAAGTAAACTTTGTAAAAAGTCATATTCTGTTTAGATACAAACATTATTTTCTTATACTTTTATTAACCCGTAAAGAGTTTTGAGTAAAATTTCTGTTTTTTTTTCAAAAACTATTGGTTTTTTTTTGAAATTTTCGATTCACTTTTAAAAAATATAGAAATATTTTAATAAAAAATCGCTTAAGTTTTTTTATAAAATAACTGAATTCTCATTTAAAAATTCTCATATTTATATCAGAAAGATATATATATAAAACACACTAATCGCATTTTAA
>SBJP01000296.1:0-18297 GCA_014805705.1 Cucumispora dikerogammari | reverse complement strand
AGAAATGCTCTCTTTAACTACAGAACCCCACAAAGAGGTAACTTGTGTAAACAACGAAAAACCTTACATAACTACAGACGAAACTCAGCCAACAAAAGTCACAGAAGTGCAAGAAACGTATAAATATAACAATTCCGAGTTACTAAATTTAACTGAGGGAGCAATTAAGCGAAAAGAAGATATGGAACTTGAGGACTACGAATTTTTAAAAAGTTTAATAAAATATCGAAAAAATAAGAAAGAGAAAGAATTGCGTTCCAAAAGAAAATTAAGATATCTTATCAAAAAATATTAGAACAAAATAACCAGTGAAATTGTTTCATTTTATTTATTATACTCTAGGCAGCACTTTTATTTTTCTTACTTATTTATTTACTTTTTTAACGAATTACTCTCCAAATCTTAATTTTCTAAAAACACTCTAATTCGCAAAACTCTCTAATTCGCAGAAGAATTTATGTTTCCTATTTTTTGCGAATTAGAGAGACTTTACTGTATAATTAAGACGGGGGCATTTTGAAAGCGTTGTTCTTTCAAATATAATAATTAGTCTGTTTGTAAAAGTAATTATAGTTACAAGATAATATTTACGTCTATAAAAACATGAGTAAGTTTCAAAAAATGAAACCCATGATATTTAATCATTAAAAAAATCTTTATTTTTTTCAAAATTTTAGTTTTGATAAATATTGTAATTATAAAGTAATATAAAAACGTGACGAACAGTAAAGATTTAAATAAGTTTTTGATAAGTTTAATTATAAAATAAAAAAAATAGACACGAAAAATATTTTATTAAAGGCGTTATTTTCTATATAAAATTGCGCAAATAATCAAAAATATAAAATCGTTAATGTCTCTTAAAAACTGTTACAGCAAGAGTGGGATACAATAAATATTTTTTTTCATCGGTTTTTTAAAGTTAGCAGATGATATATTTATTCAATAAGACAAATTAAGGATTACTGCCAAATAAATCTACAGTTCAGTTGGATTAAGACCTTTTCCATTTATATATAGCAAGCAGCACTTATAGGCCTTTCTCGATATAATTTTAAGCAAGGGAATTGATATTACAGAACAATTAAGTAAAAATAATTAAGTGAGACTAGTCAAAAAATAATCTTTAATTGGCAATTAATGTTCAATTGCGTTTTTATTAATAACTGTTGCAGCGATGAGCGCAAAAAGCTCTTTTTGACAACTTTAAGAGTTTTTATAAATAAGTTTTTTTTATTAAACCTAATTGTTGATTCGTTTTTGTTTGTTATGGGGTAAAGAAAAGACTCTAATATAGGAGATTACGTCATTTTAAACCGTGAGCTTAAAAAATTGCTATATAATGTATTAGTTGATATTTAAATATTTTTGTTTATCTAATTTATAATATATTTTTCTTAAATTAAAATTAAAGTAGAGGAAGTCTACAAGTTGTTATATAGTTAAAATTTAAAGATTATATTATTGTAATAAAACATTTATAAAAAATAGAGAAATATTAAAAAGAACGACATAAAAAAAATATATAGAACTAAACTGAAAAAGCTAAAAAATGATATTCAAATTTTAAAGAACAACGTTATTAAATAAAAGTCAGACATTAATGTAAATGTAGTTGAAACAGATTTCGATTATAGAAAGGTTTTGAATAAAAAAAGGTTGTTTTGCATTTGTTTTTTCTATTATTTAACATAAAAACATATTGTTTGCGTTTTTTGTTTTTAAATAAAATAAATTAATATTATGTTTTTTATAAGATATTTTTTTTCATAAATAAGTACATGTTTTAAAAAATGCAAAAAAAACACCGTTGCATATATTGGACATCTGTAGTGTTTTGTTTCAAGCTCTAACCGTAAATTACGTGGAAATTGCGTATTCAAACATTTGTGAAACTTGTACAAAAATATATAGAATTCAAACCTGAAACTAAAAAATAATAAAATTAAGATTATACTCACTTTTCTTAAGAATTACAATAAAAATCAACAAAATAAAAGTCTCTTAAAAACAAAAGCCGGTAATCCAAAATACGGGCCGATAAAATAGTCGTTTTATCAAAACCTTTGATTATAAAAGAACGGATATGTTTCATATAATAAAAAACTTCAAATGTTCGTTTTCTGAGAAGCTAGAGACTATCTCAGTGATTTTATCAACAAAAATTACTTTTTGACTTTTAAATAAACATCAAAGTCTCTGTAACTCACAAAAAATAACAGAACAACTGATGTTTTATAAAAAACGGGTGAAGTAAGCAAACTATGTTTAAATGTTACAATCTTCGTCAAAAAATATTTAAAAACTTTTTTTTATTCATTAAGTTTTCGGTTTTAGTTTTATAATGCAACAGAAGATGATACATGTATTTTTTTAAAATTACAAAACACTTCTATACAACATCAACGTAACTTCTTTTTTAATATTCAACAACTAATTAAATGATTATAGTTCAATATATTTAGTTTATTATGAGAATAATCTGTAAAAAAAATTTACAATTCGAAACACATAAGATTAACTTTATTAGTATAAGAATAATCAAATATTTAACCTATAAGAAGAAAATGTTTTATTAAATATGTTTCTAACACTTAACTTATATATAAGTTTTTTAAATGCTAACTCATGTGATTTCGTTTAAATATCTTATTTATAAAGGCAATCAAAGTAGCGACAATAGCCACAGTTTATCTTATTTTTTGAAAACAATATTACATTCTTTCTTCTCAAGTCACCCTCTGTCTATATAATAGAATAGAAGTCTGTTCTCTATATTTACGACAAACTCCACTAACAGATATTAGTATATTTCAATCTTCAGTTCAACTGAGAATTTATATATATACACTTTTCTAAAATTAAAAATAAATTTCGGTTATATTAATAACTGTTTTTTTTAACAGACGACTTCAAAAGGAATCGCGAGTTTTGAGCCTAAAAAACGCTTATTTTAGAGTTAAGTGAAACAAAAACAACTAGCGACTAAAACTGAAATAAATTAAACGCTGATAAATAATCAACAGTAAACTTAATATAAATGTATTAGTTTAATTATTTTCTGTGTTTAGAAACACAAATCACGAGAATATAATTTAATTATGATGATATAAAAAAATAAAAACCACAGCGTGATATTGTTAACAATAAAAAGAAACGTATTAAAAAGTCGAAATATTTGAACTCAAAACATCGTTTATACTTCAAAAATAAGAAACGCTGAATTAACGCACTTCTTTTTCTTTACAAGTCAGGCAACAACGAAAATATTAAATAGAATAACATCATTTTTTACTTCTTAGAGCCGTTCAGGCTTTTCATTCTTACGACATTTTTTTCTTAAAACGTGCTCCGTAAAATAACAATATAAAAAAAATAGTTGATGTTTAATACTAGAAGAATTACATCTGATAATAAAGACAATACATCATTTAAAAAAGCATTTTTTAAAGTTATGTTTGCTACTTTGTTTTATTACACAACCAACTTTAGTTTTTACTTTTATCAAACAAACACAAGTTTTATTTTAATTAACAACACTGTTGTAAATGAAATAATATGTTTTTAAAGAGTGAGCCATCACATCACATTTATTATAACAAAAAAAATTTTACCAGAGAAAATATGATTAATGGTTTGTCTCTTAAGGCCGTGTTTTTAAATCACTTAAAAGCATGTTTTTGTTTTTTTTTAAATTTATCTGAAAATATAAATTTCTCGCAATAGAATTGACTATAAAAAACGTACATCTTTTAGAAATTTATATTTAAAGATATAATTTTTCTATTTCAAGAGTTTTTTTAAAGTGTTCTACTGTGCCCAGGCTCGTTTTACAAGCTTTTCATCATTTTATCAAAATATTTTATTAAGTTTCAAACATTTATTAAAATTTTTTACAGATTTTTAAATATCTTTTTCAAATTTTTTTAGCTTTTTTTTTGAAAAACTTTTTAATATTTTTTTAAAATCCTTTTGGAAATTAAAGTTTTTGTCTAAATGCTTAAAAATCAAATGTTTTATAGAAATTATCGTACGTACTTGCCTAGTATTCTAAGATCGACATGGTAATTAAAAAAACAATAAATAATTTATGTGTAGCTTTGCTCAAAATAACTAAATAAATAAGTTTATCTATCAAGAAAAACTAAAAAAACAAACTAACTGTTACATCAAAGCCCAATAAACAAACATAAAGACAGTAATTTTTATTGAACTTACTATATTTTCATATATTTTGAAATATTTGTTTTATGATTAACTTATAATTACTTTCCAAGTTTTATAATTAAAATTTAAACTAACACTTAAGTATTTTGTTTCAATTAGATTAGAGTGTGTTTTCTTAATATACTTTTTTATTAGAGGAGTATATTAAACAATTGCAGTGGTCTTTAATTGGGAATTTTTTTTAAATTCCTATTTTTTAATTTATTGAAAACGTTATTTTTTTACTTGAATATATTTGATAAGTGGATGAATATTTTTTAGAAAAAACTTTGAAACTGTTTAAAATTTTGTACAAGCAACCAAAAAAAAATTTAAGTTTACACGAAGTCCACAAACATTTCACTAACAAAAAATTTGAAAAGTTTAATAATTTTTCTAAGACACAATATATATATTCGCTGATGTCTTTTACAAAAAGTTTATATATGCTATGTAAGCGTAAAACTTTTATATTCTTGCTGCGTATATGTGAAACTTCGTAGTTAAATGGTCAATTAGCGTCTACGTTAATATCAACAGTTGAATACTTGTGATATATAATAAACAACCCGTTTATACTTATTTATTCCAATAAAGTGTTTAAAATTATCATAAAATAAATAAAGATACCGCTAAACAATCATTTTTTACTTACACTTGGCTGACGACTGTAAAATAAATGTGGTCGTGGTGTTCTTATATATCTTCTTTTATTAAGTATTGACAGTAGAAGTTTATTTTTTTATATGTTGAACGTTTAATTGTTTTATAGTTATAACATATTATTCAAATTGTATTAACGAGTTTTTTATTTACCGTGAACTCGTCAGGTCTCTATCTATCTACTATGAACAAGCATATAAATACTTGGAAAAAAAAACAAAATTTTTTTTAAAATAATTTACTCGCTTTTCCGATCATAGACTTCTACTATAACATTTAAAAACACATTTAAGTCAAAAAACAGTAGTTTATATGATAGTCACATCTTATAATCTTTTTTAAAATAAATTCAAATAATAGAAAAATTGTCTATGTTTAATTGAAGAAGTCTGTATTTGTTTATTTTTTCTCCTCTAGTATAATATTGATAAAATAAACTATATTCTGTTGATGTTGAGTTGTTTTTGATTTTATTAGTCTAAGACATTAATATAAAGAATTTATATCCGAAGAGTCACATAGATGAAGTTTTTATTAATATTCAGAAAACCTATGGTGTAAAATTCTTATCCTGCTTTTGTAATAATGCAACATATGTATTTACAAAGTAGTCAAAGAAGTCTGAAATATCTGTTATTTGTAGTGATACTGTTTTTTGTTTAAAAAAAAGTATGTTCGAGATACGTCATTTATTCGAATAAATGCTAAACAAAAAATTTGTCTTATCATAAGACGCAATTATTTATTTTATTCGTATTTTTTAGTGCATTCACGTGTTTGCTTTTTTTGTTATATTGCTTGACAAAACTAAAATCCCTCTTTTTATCATATAAAAATATAACCATAGCTGTATTTTAAAGAGCCTCTTCGAGGTCTGCTACTATATGCTCGAACTCAAAATTAAAGATTTCTTTAATATTCTATAAGCCCTTGTATAACTTTCTTCGTTTTTATTCTTTATTAAAATATATATAATAAAAAAATTTTTTCTGAACATAATTGATTAAATAGTCACAATCTGTTTAAACGAAAGCGGGGCAACAAAAAAAGTCGTTGGTTATCAGTGTTTGTGAGATAGTGTAATAAATTTACTTTGTATTTTGAAAAATAAATAAGAAATCGACGCAGATTAAAACTTACGCTATCGTAATCAAAAATTATATCTCGATGTGCGTTTTTCTTCAGTACTTGTGATATAATATCAAAAATTTTTATATGTCCAACTCTCTTTTTAGATGTTTCTTATTCTATTTTTAATGTTAAAACCCGTGGCATTAGTTGAATCTGGTTTCGAACGTTTTTTACATTTCAGCTGTTGTAATTGAAGATATGAGTTTATTCGTTTAGATTCCCCTTCGTTACATTCTGTATTAGTGAAGTATTTTTGATGTTTTTTCGAGTCATTTGAGTGCTCATAAGATCGAAACGAATTAATCTTTATTGAGATATTAACATGTAAGCCGCTGTTATAATCTTTATATGTTCAATTTTATGAGATATTTATGTTATTGGCATTATCTATGTTGTATATTTCGCTATCATCAAGTAATAAATCGACGTTTCGCTTGTTGTTTATTATTAAAAAGAATTACATAATTTTTTTTTGAGCTGAAGTATTATAGCCAAAACTTCGATTAAGAAAAACCAAGTGAGTTCAAGCGCAGTCGTTGCTTGTCGAGTCGAAATTTTTGGCTTGGTCTTAAACCCGCTGTTGGGCATAAAGATATACGCTTTTGTAGTAAAAATATCTCTGAAAAATTATATCGTTTTTTTAAGTCCCTTCTAGAAACAGTATCTTCTCATACCCACTCGAAATTTTGAGAAGTTCCCCCCCCCCCCTCTCCCTTTTCTTTCAAGAGCTGATACCTACAACTGAGACAGTTACTTCATGACACATATATGCATTTATGTTCATCATTTATTCAAAAACTTAAATCAATTAAATAAACATTTTTGTCTATATTCATGTTCACCAACACGAACGAATACAGAAGTATATGAGATGTATGGAAAAGTTTAAATAAGAAAAAAATGTTTAATTATACATGTTTTGATGTAGATGTTAAAACATAGATAAAATATTAATTTCAAATCAACGATATGGGAATAATACTTTTAATTCAGAAATGACAATGAACGCGGTAATTAAGTATTTCATATCTGAAACCATAACTAATCTTATTTAAAACATAAATAATTACAATATTAAAACACATAATCAAAGAGAAAATTAAAAACTTCTACAAATTTTTTTTAACAAATACATGTTTCACTAAAACCGGTGTTGCTTGGAGCAGTTTTTTTCGTTGCATAATCAACTCCAAACATATATAATCTAGAAAAAACATGTAAAATAAATAACTGTGGGTTAGTCTCGTAACACAAAAATTTAATTTGTTTTGCTTCTAAAACATCTCTTTTGTGTCTTAATTCACTTTAGAACAAATCTCCAATAACGATTTTAGAAAAGTATTTCACGTTAAATATCCATACAAATTCTTAAAATATATCTATTCTCTCTACCCGTGTAGATAATTTAGAAAGTGAGAAATCAGACTATCAACTACGCGACGGTAGCGCGTCGAACCTGTATTATAAAGATCCAAGTCAGGTTCGAACTATAACACAGGTTATATTACCAAAAACAACAAATACCGCGCAAATAAAAATTTCTTATGAAAAGCTTGAATCGGTTATTTTTAATTTAAATTCTTGTCTTTAAAAATTTAAATTGAATTGCAAATATTTTTGTTTTGTATTCACTCGAATGACTCTTTATTTTTATGTTTTCTGGAAAAGTTATATTTGTAAATTTTTAATTAAAAATTTATAGCTATCTTGTTCCATACTAAAAATATATATCTTTTTTAAATCTTCGAGTTGATTTATTTGTTTTTGAAAAAACGAGGGTTTTTTATTCTTAGATCGTCACAAATTTTAGTTTGATTATTACATTATATACATTATACAATTCTTGCTTTTTAGCTGTGTATATTTAAAGCTGAACATTGTTTTTTCATTTACATCTTACAGTTTTTTGTTTCGCAGATTTAGAATTCTGCTTTTTAAATTGCAGTTTTTCAGTAATTTTGATTTTATCACAGTGTCATCGTTTTTTTGATTTTATAGATTTTTGTTTCTATTATTTAATTTTACAAATTCCGCAGCTTAGCTTTCGATTTTACGGCTTTTGAGTCTAGTTCTTGATTGACGATTATCGAGACTATTTTTTGCTTTCACGTTTTTGAAACAATATTTCTTAATTTTAACAGATTTATATTTTTATTTTATGTCTTTACAGTTTTTATTTTTTATTTTTAGCCTGCCGGTTATATTTTTGATTTTCAGACTTTATTTTTTTAATTGCATATTCTATTTTTTAATTTTACGCTTTTGAGATTATATTTTTGAACTTTATTGTTAACAATTTTTATTTTTAGATTTTAATGTTTTTGATTTCTGTTCTTTACGTTTTCTTCGCATAGAAGACTCAAAATATTACATAGTAAGGTGAAGAAACAAGTATTCCTGCACTTTGTTTTTTTAAACAGCTAAAAATACATTAAATCTTTCTGTTCATTTTTGATGTATCTAGACAAGTGCATTAAATGTCGATCGTTAAAATTATAATTTTTTGGTTTTGTCAAAGATCCGTTCGTTTAAGTAAAAACAACAGAACAAGAAACTTTTTAAAAGTTTTCTTGAAATATAATGTATACCCAGCTACGAACACCGTGGCTTATGTTCAGAGATATTTGAAAAATCCACGCGGTTTTATAGATTTAACTAAGACTAAAACGCGATTCAAAGACTTATCATTAAAAATATATATTACGTTAAAAGTCAGCAACTCTATGTTTATATTCAGTAATCGTAACTATGTTCAGCCCTTGTTGCTTATAAACTAAACATATGATTTAACTAACGCCAACTCACTCTAATCAAACGTAAAACTAGGTAAAGGTTGCAAAAAAATTTTGTTGAGAAAAAGTCATATAGATTTTATTTATTTTTCCTTTTTATTTAAAATTGACTGGGAGTTATTTTAGTACTTAGTTTATAGCCAGTATAATTCAACTTTCACGACAAGTCTTAAATTAAAAAAACGACACTTATACTCTCCCCCCTTCTTCTCCCACTTTCTCCTTACACACACTATATTTTAATTAATAAAAAAGCTCCATATAAGAATACAAAAAGAGATTATTTAATTAAAAACAAACAAAAATTTTTATAAACGAATATATATTGTTTGTTTTGCTGCCGTTTATGTAAAACTTTCAAAATATTTTTTTAGATTCGTTGAGTTATTTTTAATTATTTTTTTTACACTTAACACATTTACCAGACTCTTTTAATCAAATTTTTTTAAAACGAGTGTAACCGAACGTAAGTTTTTTCCGCTTAACAAAAAAACAGTTTATCTTGTATATAGCGTATTATTTTAGTTAATTTTTTTTACTTAATTAAAGTATAGTGATCTATTAATAATCAAAAAATAATGAAAAAAACAATATATGTGTCAAGTATTTTCTGACTTGATGAATATTATAATATGGCAAGTCTCTAATATTTACTAGAAATTATCGATTTTATAGAAAAAAATAGCCGTTTAAATCTTTTGTAAAAAAATATAATAATGGCTAGCATATATATAGTAGATATATAATAGACAAATAACCAAAAAAAATATATAAATAAAAATACACGATGTTTAATCAATACAAATATCGTGTATTATAATATAATATACGCATTAATATATGTTTATATAAATCACAAAGCCATACTATTTAACTTAGATAAGATATCTGAAGTAGCCTCCATTAACAACTCACACCCCCTAAATGTTTTTTCTAAAACTTTTTCTGCACTTTGAATACTTTGATCTTCGAATTGAATTCTTAAAACAATAGTTTCATCGGTAGGATGTAACTTTGAAAAACCAGAAATTTCTACAACATCTTCTGAATCATAATTCTGAGCAATTAAATGTTGCAATGGTGACATTAAAGTATAGTCTTCATGACCAAATTCTACTTGAAATTTAGAAATTACATTTAAACGAACAACTGATATTTTTTCTTGTTTTTCTTGTATTGCTTTCATGTATTGTTTTTTATATGTTGTTGCTTATGGATAATAAAATATTATTTTGGATTATATTTCTTATTTATTGGGAAAAAATTTTTATTTTTTTTTGATTAAAAAATAATTATTGTTACAACACACAGGCATCCTCTCACATCTCTTCTTCTTAAAGAAATATTTATTTAAAATAAAAAAAAAGATCTCTTTCCGGAACCGAGCTGCGGTTCTTAGATTACTACTATAGATGATACAATCTCAGCTGCTGGCTATTATGTTACTAAATATATTCTACAAATAACGAAACGAACATCAAATGATATATTCACAAATAACGAAACGAAACGAACGTACGAACGAACGAAACGAACGAACAAACGAACAAACGAGCGAAACGAACGAAAACGAAACAAACAAAAAACGAACGAAACGAACAAAAAACGAACGAAACGAACAAAAAACGAACGAAACGAACAAAAAACGAACGAAACGAACAAAAAACGAACGAAACGAACGAAACGAACAAAAAACGAACAAAAAACGAACGAAACGAACAAAAAACGAACGAAACGAACAAAAAACGAACGATACGAACAAAACGAACAAAACGAACAAAAAACGAACAAAAAACGAACAAAACGAACAAAACGAACAAAACGAAACGAACAAAACGAAACGAACAAACGAGCGAACGAACGAACGAACAAACGAACGAAACGAACGAACGAACAAACGAACGAAACGAACGAACGAAACGAACGAAAACGAACGAACGAACGAAACGAACGAAAACGAACAAACAAACGAACGAAACGAACAAACAAACGAACGAAACAAAAAACGAAACGAAACAAAAAAACGAAACGAAACAAAAAACGAAACGAAACAAAAAACGAAACGAAACAAAAAACGAAACGAAACAAAAAACGAAAAGAAACAAAAAACGAAACGAAACAAAAAACGAAACGAAACAAAAAACGAAACGAAACAAAAAGCGAAACGAAACAAAAAGCGAAACGAAACAAAAAAATAAATATTTGTAAAGTTATAATAAAAACACTATAATAAAATTATAATGAGAGTAGGTGGGGATGCTTTTGACATGGGGAGATGCCTGTGGAGTACGACAATTATTAAATATTTATTATAGTTTTTCATTGAACACTTTAGTGTTTTTAAGTAAATACTTGTTTTTATATTAACAAACAGTCGCGTAAATATTTACATTATAATATCGTTTTTATACATACAAACAATTATTGATAAATAAAATTTACATAGTGCAAGTATACGGTCTATAAAAGTTTTTTAACGCTGTTTTTAATATATAATTTCGATTACAAACAATAATCCATTCAAATATTCAATATTATTTTTTCAAGCGATCTCTACTTATAAGATGACAAATAAAATGTTATGGAAAAAAACTGTAAAAATTAAAAAAAATATTTTCAATTATCATTTTATTAAAGTCAACGTTAAATAAAAACTTTTAATATATGTGATTTTATATATTTTTTAATAAAATAACGTTTTTTTTAAATTTTCATTAAAAACAGTGAAATACAATTGAGTTTTTTTTAAAACTATATTGATAATTTTATAATGTACTTAAGTAAAATATTGTTTTTATTAGTATAGTGAAATATCAATTGATAAAATAAAATAACTAATTAAAAAAAACAAGTGTTTGTTAAATAATTAATTTTATAGAAATAAAATATAAAAAACAAATAATATTAGTTTTTAAATAATATTAATATATTAAATATATTACTATATGTATAGTTTTTATATAATTATATTAAATAGTACAATTATTAGTTTTACATAAATTTTATAAAATTCTAAACTGTTTTGTATAAAAATCTAAATATTACTTATTGAACCTAAAAATATTGTGGTGAAGACCAAAAAAAAAATATTTAAAAATCAACTCTACTTATAAAAAATGTTACTTATAAAAACTGTTACATATATAAATAAATAATAAAAACAATTATTAATACACATAACTTTTTTTAAAACCTTATTTAATAAAAAATTTTACTGAATTAATAATTTGTTTTTAAAACCTTAAATAATAAAAAATATTACTGAATTAATAATTTATTATTTTTTTTTAATATATTTAAGTTATTATTTAATTATATTATTATAAATATACTAAAATAAATAATTTCACTATATTATAAATAAAAACATATTTTTTTTATTTTATTTACTGGTAACCTTTTGTATATCAAAAAAAATATTTTTTTCAAATATAATATACTTATACACTATAAATATATTATATATATATAATTATACTATATAATAATAATAAATAATAATATAAAATAATATGTAAGTAAGTATGTTAAAAAAAATAAAGAAAATTTATTTTTAAGAAAAAAAAGAAAATTTAATTTGAAGAAAAATTTCCAAAAATTTTTTTCCACATACTATTTTTTTTCTTTATTACTGGTTTTTTATATGTAACATTTACAATATCTTGAATACTATTAATATCAATATAATCATTTATTGGTTTATTAATAACTAATTTTTTTTTAATTATTTTATTTATATTATTTTTTTTATTTATATTATTTATATATAAGTCTTCTGTTAAAACAATATTATATAAATTTATTGGAATGTTTATACTTGTTGTTTCAGTCAAAGTATTTTCATTTATAGATATTATATTGGTATTAGGTGCTTTTTTAGATAAAACTTTACATTTTTCTTGTACACAACTATTATGTAACATAACACAATTTGTAATATGTTTACAATTAGATGGTTTTGTTATGTTAAGTTTTTCATTAGTTTTTTGGTTTAATGTTATTTTAGGATCTTCAGTAATAGTAGTTATTAAATTGGAAGATGGTTTTTCTATATTTGGTTGTATGGTTTTTGACATATTTTGTGATTAATAATTTAATTTATTATTATTAGTTTTACAAAAAATGATTTTGTTTTGATTTTTTATTATCTTTTTTTGTAGATCAAGTTTTTTTTTGTAAATCATTTTTTTTAGGGGCAATTAAAAAAACAGCACTTTTTTTTATTTTATTCAAAAAATAGCACTTTATGTACTATACTCTATATTGTAAAAACAACAAGTTAAAAAATATTTATATAATTTATAAAAGGGAAAAGGTTTAATTTTGTTTATAAATATTTTTATGTATTTTCAATTATATTATCATTTTTATGTATTTTCAATTATATTATTTTTACAATATAGAGTATAGTACATAAAGTGCTATTTTGTGAATAAAATTAAAAAAAAGTGCTATTTTTTGAATATTTTCTTATTATTATTATCTTTTTTTTTGTAAATCAAGTTTTTTTTGTATTTATATAAATTCAAATAAAATTAAAAAAATAATAATAAAAACTTATCATGAAAATCATAGACAATATAATAATTAAAACCAAAAATATTGAAGATTTTAAATCAAACTATCAAGACTTTTTAATAATTTTAAATAATCAAAATATTAAAAACAAAACATATAAAACAATAATTGATAAGTTGGAAAAAAATTTATTAAATATTTTTATGGATGTTAGTTATTTGACTGATTAAATTGTTTTTATTATTTTTTATTTTATTTATTATTTTATTTATTATTATTTTAAATATAATTGTTGTTAATTGCTTTGATTCGAAAACACGTAAAAAAAGAAATTTTTTTTTTGTTTTTAAACCCATTATATTTTTATAATATTATAAAAACAAATACTTTAAATACAGAGTTATGCCGAATATAAAGTAATTTATGTCGAAATATAAAATAATTTATGTCGAAATATAAAATAATTTATGCTGAAATATAAAATAATTAATTCCGAAATATAAAATAATTTATTTCAAAATATAAACAATGATATTATCAACATATAAATTATTTAATAAAAAATATAAATTATAGTAAACAATAAACAACTATCCTCATTTCAGAATATAAATTAGAAAAATCAAAAAAATAAATTTATTTCAATTAAAAGTTATTGTTTTGTGTAAGATTATAAATCAAAGAACCCGAAATCAAGCGTTTTGTATAATAATATAAAGAAAAAATAATGAACCATAAATCATTTTGCAAAAAAACTTAAATTAACTTATATCTAATATAAACTGATCTATTACGAAATATTAATAAAGTTTTACCAAGAAACAATGTAATATAATATAAGCGAAAAAACAAAAACATATAGCACTCTTAAACTCAGTATGGAAGTTTCGGCAACGAGAAAAAAGCGAAAACAATCTCGGATAAAATACTTCGATCAATTCGCACTTAGCTATCCAACAATAAAACAAACAGAGAAATTAAAGATTTGAATATGTTATCATTGTCTTAATCCACCAGTTTATCGAATAACATTGTGAGGGGCATGTCGGATGATCAAATATTAAAAAAAAGATAGAAAAACGATGGTAAATACAAAGGTTATATCTCAAATATCAGCAATAGTACAACTAGACAATTCTATAAATCAAAATGAAATTGCTTTAGAATTGATGGAGTCTGGGGTCGATAAAAGTCAATCGTTTATCTCTAGAATTCTGAAAAAATGAACTATTCAAGAAAAAACTTGTCGTTGGTTTCAGCTAAAAGAAATACTTTAAGGCTTTTAGGTTTGAGACAGACATATTGCAATAACTTAATGAACATATTGCTTGAATGACTTGTTTTCTTAGACGAGATCAGTTTTAATTTACGTACCTCAGTAAATTATAGTTACTATTTTGTCAACACAAAAGCTTATAGTGTTGTGTGAGCTAACGAGACACCAATCAAAGTCGCATGTGTGCAGTAGACATAAATGGTATTATTGCCTCTGATATTATAACTGGAGCTTAAGATGGTGATAAATTTAAAATATTTATCGAGTTCGGGCCTTTGCCCTATTTTTTAAATCACCGAGGGCCCATTCTAATAAAGGATTGCAGGTTTCATCATCGGGCAGATGTCTTCCGTTTATTAAATCAGAGTGGAATCGAATACAGATTTTTATCTGCCTATGATCCTCAGTTAAACCCAATAGAAGAGTTTTTAATTCTATTAAAGCAAGATATAAGGCTATCAGACCACACCCATCAACGTTCGAACAGATTAAATCTACGGTACGTAGTATTATTAAAAACTATGATGTTTCTTTGAGATTCTTTTTTGAAAAAATGTGTGGGTTTTTGAAATTAGGAGTTTATCGACAGCCAATTATCTAATGAAGCATTGTTTTTCGTAAAATCTGTTCTTTATTTTTTAACAGGTATTTTATATTTCTTAATTCCTTTTATCAAAAATAGTGTTAGACTTATCTGCATTTTATTTTTCTTGTTTTTAATCGAAATGCCGGCCGAAGAAAAAAACATAATCACATTTATTTAAAAGTATAATAACACGAAAAATATTCAGATTTATACGCTATAAGCGTACAAAAACTAAGCCGTTAAAAATGTTTGTTAGAGATGCATTTTTGTTTTTTAATCTCACGTTAAAAAAGTTACGACGGTTAGGTTTTGCTATTTTTTCCATAAGCGAGAAATGATTTGAAAAAGGTTTTTTTATCTATAGGGTTTGTTAAATATAAACATTTGTTTTTAATAAGTCGGGCTTGCTTTTGTGATTAAATTTTTATAAATTTGATAAAAAAGTATTTTTTTGTATACTTAGTTTTTCACGTTTCAATTAATTTCGGTTGAAAAACGGTTGGGTTATCTTGTGTTTTCTCTAATCCAATCACGCTTAAAACAACAGTTTTATATTTTTGATCTTTCTAATTTATATTCTGAAATGAGAATAGTTGTTTATTGCTTACTATATTTTATAGTCTAGCATAAATTATTTTATATTTCAACATAAATTATTTTATATTTCGACATAATTTGTTTGTTTTTTTAGCATAATTTATTTTATATTTCGGCATAATTCTGTAATAACTAAATTATAAACAAATATTAAATCAACATTATTTATTTTAATATATAATATTACACATAACTATTTGCTTTCGCTCAATTCATAAATGTGATATAATAGTGTATAATAGACTCTACACATCCTACATTAATATAATATAATAATATATATATACACCATCTTCACGTAACCCTAACCAACGTATCCCAATATTATAGAGCCCACCACCACCATCCTTACACACACCCTTTTTCATCTATGACTATTAAAGCAATTCCACTCAATATATTTACTAGCGCAAATATAAATATGTAAAGTCAACTTAATAGTTTCAGCCCAAACTACTGATATTAAATCAACAGTAAAAACCTTATCTATAAAAAAATAAGTTTCTATAAAACAAAAATTAGCTGATTCTGTTGTGCTAATTATATTAACTAATAAATTATCAATATTATTATTATATATAATAATAATAGTAAAATATAAATTTCATTAAATAAACAAAATACTGTAAAAAAAAAACTCATTAAATTATATTATTATATTATTAAATCAATATATAAAAAAAATTTACATCTGTTATTTACAACATATTTATATTCTTACATCTTTTTTATCCTTAATTTATAAGGAGCTTTAATAATTAATAAAAATAATGAAGAAAAAATAATGAAAACACTTTTTTTTTAATAAAAATTAATGAAAAATTAATAAAAAATTCATATTATATTAAAAAACAATAAAACACCCTTATTGCGTCATATTAAATATAACTATTATATAATAATATTAGATATAACTATTATATAATAATATTAAATAGTAAAAAAAAAATTAGTAAAAAAAAAAAAAAATTTAAGGAGCTTTACAATCCTTTTAATAAAAATTAATAATTAAAAAAAACAATATAAACTTATAACTATGTCACGAAAACGAAGATCTACAAAAAAACAAAAAGAAAACAATAAAGAATATCAATTATTAAAAGAAAACAATAAAGATTATCAATTAAGTGAAAACAATAAAGATTTTCAATTAAGTGAAAATTTTAATAATCATTCAATAGAATTAAAAAGATATAAAAATAGAATAGCAGCAAAAAAAAGTAGAGACAAAAAAAACGAATATTTGAAACATTTAGAAAAAGAAAATGAATTTTTAAAAAACGATATTGATTTTTTATTAAGAACTGTTTTTCAATATGATAGTCTTTCTGGTACATTGTTTTCTGTTTTAAATGATTTAATTAAAAATAAATCATTTAATAGTTCGGAAATTATGTATTTACATACTTACTTAGTTGATTTGTCTGTTAAAGGGTTTAATGATATTGAGGGTTTTTTGAAAAGAGATATGCAAATAAATAGAAAAAATATTGATCAATTTATTAAGAAATTAGAAGATTTTGAAAATAATGTTCAATTATCTAATAATAGTAAAAGTTCCTTTTTTACTAATATAGATGATAATAATTTTATGTAAGACTTTTTCTTTTATTAATGAAATTAGTTGATAATAATTTTATGTAAGACTTTCCTATTTTACTAATATATATGATATGTTTATGTAAAAACTTCCTTTAATTTTTTTAATTAAAACAAAATACAAAATTTTTTTAATATTTTTTTTTTAATTCTTTATTTTTATACTCTTTATCTAAACCCTCATTCTTATTCTTTGTATGTTTACTCTCATTATCCTTATCCCCTGTCTGTTTATCTAATCCTTCATCCTTATCCCCTGTATGTTTATCTAATCCCTCATCCTTATCCCCTGTATATTTACCCTCTTTATCCATATCCCCTGTATGTTTATCTAATCCCTCATCCTTATCCCCTGTATATTTACCCTCTTTATCCTTATCCCCTGTATGTATACCCCCATTATCCATATCCCCTGTATGTATACCCTCTTTATCCATATCCTTTGTATGTTTATCCTCGGTATGTTTCCCCTGATACTTAACCCTAGCCTCAGCAAAAAGTTCTAACTGTTGATTTAAATATTCAGTTTTTGATAAACCACTTTCCTTTAATTTATTTATTTTAGATACTTTCTTTCTTTTAATTAAATTAGTATCTTCATAAAACAATTTACATTCTTTAATTAAATCTTTAAAATCCAAATATAACATTGCCTTAAAAATATGATCACAATTTATTGTTTTTTTATTTTCATTTAAAATAATATCATTTGCTTCTAAACTAATTAAGTGTATAAATTCTATTGAACATTTCATTATAAACTCTTTTACATTGTTGTTAAACGTTTTATTGTTTTTTGTAGCTTGTTTTATTATTCGTGTTATTGTTAAATAAGGGAGTTTTATTTCTTGATCTTGTGTTTTTGTTTTGGGTTTCATAAGTTTTTTTGTTTTTTTTGTTGTTTTTATGTGGGTGACTGCCTGGGTGGG
>SBJP01000295.1:0-18309 GCA_014805705.1 Cucumispora dikerogammari | reverse complement strand
TATATATAGAATATTGCACAGTATAATAATATATATGGGAAAACATAAAAAATAAAACTTTTTTTTTGGTAAATATAAAATATAGAACTTTTTTTTTGATAAATATAAAATATAGAAAAAAATTTTTAATTTTCAATATTTGATCTAAATCTAGATATTCTTAATCCACCTCTACTTCTCTGTTCAGCGTGAGGTTTAACATTATTTCTTGAAAAGCCATGTGAAGCTATATTAAGAGTATCTCGGTTTAGATCAAATACTGAAAATTAAAAATTTTTTTCTATATTTTATATTTACGAAAAAAAAGTTCTATATTTTATATAAACGAAAAAAAAAGTTCTATATTTTACAAGCCCCTAATATCAAATGCTCTTTTTTTTTTGTTTTATTTATAACCATTGCGACGTTGAGCGTAGAGATTGTCGTCTATACAGTTTTAGTCTAATTTTCAATTTTTTTTATAAAAAACGATTGTTCAATCGCTTTAGTTGATTTAGATTATATAAACGACATTTTTGCGTGTTTTAGTGTCGTTTTAAAGCAAAATATGAAAAATTACTATATAATGTCTTGGTTTTTACTTAAATATTTTTACTTAATTAAGATTATATTGTAGTTTGCTTAATAAAAATTATTGTGAGAGTGTTCAGGAGAATACTAAATATTTATTGCCGCAGCACGTAAATGTGGAATGATAAATAGTGCGTAAACTATTCGCTCGTTAATGTCGTTGATTTTAAAGAGTCTTTAATAAGACTAAAAATCAAATCACAGAAATTGAAATAAACACACAATGTTTATTTTAGACAATGCAAAAATTCATCATTACTAGGGCGGACCAAAATTGCATTTATTAATTGCAAAAAATTGCACTTAAAATTTTAGAAAAAAAAAATTTAGTTTTCTGTATCGCTGTTCTTATATCCGCAATTGTAATAAAATATAATGTAATTTTAAATTTTTTGAGATGCGAAATTTCTGTCTTTTGACAACTTTTTTTTTTACATAAAGATAAAATAAATTTATAAATGCAATTTAAATTACATTTATAATTAAAACCTGCTGTTTATAACTAAAAAAAATTTCATTTGATTCGCCCTAATCATTACATTTAATTAAATGAAGTAATAGCAGAAATTGATCTCATTTTGTTGTATCTCTATATTCTTCTTTATTGAATATTAGTAAAAATTATTTTAGTAAATGAAAGACTTTTGTTCTAAGAAGTAATGCGGAAAATAAAGCTAAATTAACCGATTACATTAATAACGAGATTAACTTTATATTTGTTTCCTGATTGTGATAGATCATCAGAAAAATGTCGGGTTATGTTAATCGATGTAAAAATAGAGAGAACGTTTTGAGCAAATTTTTTTTATCAAAATTCTTTTTAAGCTTATTTGATGATTTGTCTTTTTTGATAAGAAAAATGTCTAAATTGATTAGTAAACTTTGACAAAAACATTATTTTCTCTAAATTAATAGAAAACTTATTTAGAAAAAAGAAAGTTTGTCTAAATTGATAAGAAAGTCTAATAAAAAAATTATCTAAATTGATAAGGAAAGTGTCTAACTAGATAAGAAAACCTTATATTTTACAAGCCGGTTTAAATTCAAACAGACATATATAGTGTTATGCTTCGTGTTTTCTCTATAAACTAAAAAATTTTTAATATATGTTGAATACAACTAACTTCTTTACTGTTTTTGATAAAAATTCTCAAATCAAGTTATTAAAATATTTAAGTAAAAAGTCTTATTTTTTCATTTTTTTATTTAAATTACAAAAAAAATTATCGTGAAAAACTAGTTTTATCTAAAGAAAAAAATTATATGAAAATTCTTTTTTTTTTAAGAATTAAGCTAACATCTAAAAATATATATAAGAAAAGAAAATCGATAAAAGACAGATAATAGCGATCATAATTTGATATTCCTGGGTTCCGCCCCCCCCCCCTTTTTTCCCCTATGGGGATCTCTAATTCCCATTAAAAAAACATAGATTAAATAAAAAAATCTTGATTTTGGGTATTATAATATAGTTTGGGGCATTCCTAATTACATTCCTCTTGTAGCGTTTCCCAAACCACTAAGAAAAATTAATTTGCTTACAGCAAATTCTAATAAAACATATTATATTATAGTTTGATATAAAATAATTTTATAAAATTTTGTATAATATAATTTAATAAAATTTTATATATTTAATTCATGTTTTTTCTTTGGGGGGGGGGGGGCCCCCTAGAAGAGATAAAAGTCAGGAATGTCTATAAATTTCCAAAATTACTACTTTTAAAATCGATAAATAAAATACAGGTTCGACTCAAAAATAAATATAGAATACATCTTCTCTATCTAGAAACTACTTATATTTATTATGTAGAGATATAATTAATCTCAACACAACGTTATTTGATACACATCGTTTTTAAATGTGTTTTTGTATATGTGTTTATAATCCGATGTCTTTGTAATTCATTAATTTAGTGTCGTTTTTATAGATTTTCTGTATTAGTAAATCGTGAACTTAAATAATCTTTTTTTATATTTTAATTTATTAATGTATTTTTTATATAATTATGATTAAAAAAATAAAAATTGCGTCAAAAAAGAAAATATATCTTCTATTATTCCTATAATTTTAAACGTTTTTCTTGTTCCAAAATTGTATAAGGCTTAAATATACTGTTTTCAACTGTGAAAATTTTTCTTTTTTCTCAAAGGCTACCGGACGTGAGCAACTCAGGTAATGCTTTTAAAATCGAACTAAAGGATTATAATCTGAAACAAGATACATAAAATTTTATACGTTAAAGAGTTTTTTATCAAAAGACTTGTAAATATATGCAGATGTTGATTGGTGTAGTTTTAAAAAAATCTAATAAAAAAACCTTTTGGGTTTTTCTAATGAAGAAATGTTTTTAAACTAATAATATTTCTTTTTTTAGCTCTAAAATTTTTTATTTTTTTTGAAAAACAGCACTGTAAAAAGATGTTTTCACTGTATATAGTCTATTCAAATATATTTACTTATTATTATAATTTTTTTTTTGTATTTAAAAACTTTTTTTTTAATATTTTTTACGAATATGATCAAGACATTTTTTTCCATATCTTTATATATTTATTTTTATTGGATACTCTTGGCAAAAAAAATATTTTAATTTTTTTTTTGATCACAGATTCATCAATTTAACAGAGATTTTTCTTTTGAATCAGATCAAAAAACAAACATATATAGTAAGTACATATCATATCGGATATGTCTTTTATAAATACTAATAATTCCGAAAGAACTATTAAATCTTTAATTACTTCTTGGGAAAAATTGACTACAAATAATAAAACTGTAGCGCTAAAGAAAGAAATTTGTCTAATAGAAACGAAAATAAAAATAATCGATAAAACACAAGATCTAATAAAAAGCAATATATCTTTAATTCAATATAATAAAGATTTTAAAGAACTTTCGCATAAGCAACACTCGGATTCAAGACAACAACAAACACGAAAACAACAAATGAAAGAAATAAAACAAGCAGAAGAAATAAAACAAACAAAAGAAAAAGAAAGTTTTCAAAAAAAAAAGAGTTTACAATTAAAATTGTGGGCACAAGAAATAAAGACAGATTTAGATCTAGCAATCGCTCAAAAGAATGCGGCTAAAGCAAAAGCAACACATATTTTTAAAACTGTAAAAGAACTCAATCAAGATTTTGAACTAAAAAAACTGAAGAACAAAATAATGAAAAAACCCTGTTCAAACATTTTTTTTATATTATTTTCCCCGACACGATCATCTTCAGACGAGTTAAATATAAAACCAAAAAATCGAGATTTTCCGATTCGAAATAAAAACAGATCAATTCAAGAATGGGAAAAAAAAGAAAAACTTTCAAAAATGTTAAAAAACAATCCTAAATTGGTTATAGTTAGGGGTCGCCGAAACGGAAAAGTTGTATTTTTACTACCGGAAGTGCATGCAGGTTTAACTTATGAATCTAAAGATATCGTTATAAATTAATTAATCATAACACAAAAAAACATTTCAATAAACAATTTTAATATCATATTATTTTTTTATTTATGATATTTAGTTTGTTCTCTTAAATATTAGAGTTTTCTATGAAAATATTATTAAAGTACACTGCAGTAAATAGTTATCTGTGTCGTAAAAAAATCGTTAATGATTTTACTTAAATAATTAGTCTTTTTTAAGTCATTCTTTATTAAAGAGGTTGAATGCAAACACCGACAATAACAATTTGTATTATTTAATATAAAGGTTTGACTAGTCTTTTATTATTGGTATTTTTACACGCAAATGTCATGAAAATGTCGTCAATATAAAAATATAGCAGTTTTTATATTAAATAATATAATTTATTATTAAGAGCATATACTCAGGCAGCTTCTATAATCAAAAAGTATCAAATAAACAAAATATTTAAAGAAAAATATTGACAGTATTTTCATTATTCTTTTAATTATTTTTTGATGTCTTTTCTAAAAAAAAATTTTTTTAAACTCTTAGTTTTTTTAATTTTGTTTAAAAACATTAGTTAAAAATTGTTTATCTCTTCTATTTTCAAACATAAAATAAAACCTAAAACAATATCGGATACAGTTTATAAAAATATAATTTGAAAAAACGTATTTAATTTTTTTATATTTTTGTTTTTAACTAATTTTGGAAAATCAAACAAATCGAAGCTATTCATACGTATCATATATATCTTCGAAATTAAAAAATATAAAGATAATTATATATTATCTTTATATTTTGAATTAAAAAAAGTATAATTACAAAAAAGAACGCTTTTTTAAATACAGAAAACTCTATTTTCGTAAATTAAAAACACTTTTCAAAAAACATTCTTATCAAAAAAAAAGAGTTTTTCTTTTTACTTTTTACCTTTATATAATTATTAATGATTTGTGAAATATATTCTACAATATAAAACAAAAATTAGATTAACAACAAATACATATCTTAAAAATAACAGTTGAAAGCGAATATGACAGTATCACTTTATAAAAATATTAAATAAATAATGATAAATAAAAGTTTTTTATTTTCAACTCAATTTTTAATAAAAATAAAAAAATCGTCTTTATTTATTAAAAATATTATATTATAATGAAACTTTGTTTTTTTTCTAATAATAATTTATAAAAAGAACAAAATGTTTAAATTTACTCAACTGTTTTTTTAATTATATATAATTTTGATTGACTTATTAACAAAATTATATATTTGATATTAAATTAATTGATGATATTATTTAAAGAGAAAAAAAATTTTTAATTTTTCAAAACAAAATATATATTTTATTAATATGTGTTACACCCCAAAGACATCCCCTCCCCCCTCCTTAAAGAAATAACTTTATTAAATAAATAAAAAAAAAAGAGCCCCTATCAGGTATCGAGCAGCCCTTCTATAGATTACGACTATATAAGATAACAGCCCAGCTACGTGGCTATAATGTTACTGCATATAATCTACAAATAACGAAACGAACGAAACGAACGAACGAACGAAAGAAACGAACAAACGAAACGAAACGAAACGAACAAACGAAACGAAACGAAACGAAACGAAACGAAACGAAAAAATAAATATTAGTAAAGTTATAATAAAATTATAGTGGGGGATGTGTTTTGCGTGTGGGAGTGGCTGTGGCGTGTGACAATAAGTAAATCAAAATTTTTATTTATACATAATAATACTATCATTACTATTATATTTTTTTAATATAAAAAACGATGCTCGGTAAAACAAAGAGTGTCGTATGAAAACATCAAACCAGTGTACAGAAAATTTCAATTCTTAGTAAACTTGAGCTTTTTGAAAGATAAATGTTTTTGTAAAAATTGTAGAAAGTCTATGTTGTTTAAAATAAAAATATTACTGATAGCTTAGTGTGGCGTTGAATGTCATTGAAGTGTGATAAAAAGAAATTTCGATAAGAAAAAATTTAGTTTTATTTGTTTAAAATATTCTTTAAAAAATAATTAAAATAAATTATGAAAAGACTATAAATTCTAAAAATTAAAGATATCAAACGCGATACGCAAGTGAATTATACCATTATTAACAACGATTTTTGTTTAATTCGAAGTAAAATTAAAAAAAAATTTAAAAATACTGAAGAACAGGGCTGTTTCGTCGAAATCGACGAAACGACGATAACTAAGAGAATGTTTGAAAGTGATAAAAGTAAAACGATCTTTTTATGTGTTGGTATGTATGTTGTATACACGAATAATTCTTTTTGGGTTGACTCGTATAAGAAACAAACAAACTTTTCAAATAATAGTCAATAAACATATTAATAATGATTTGATATTATTACAGATTTGAACGGTTTATATAGAACACGCGTTTTTTCGTCACATAAAACGTTAAGTCACAAAAAAGATTCTGAAGGCTCTAAAAACTCTTCAGTACACACTCAGATAATAGAAACTATGTGGGGTTTAATTAAAAAAGTATGTTAAGAACTACGAAACTAACATAAATAAAAACGTTGATTCGTTAATTTTTGAGTTTAAATATAAATGAAAAAGATGTTTTTTCAGTTTTTTCACACACTATTTCAAAATGCTCGTATTTTAATGAATCTTTTTCTGCTTTTTGATTTTTGAAAAAAAAAAAGAGGAAGAGAACAATACCAACTTTAGCTTATAATTATAATAATGAATTCCGAACAAGATATCTTCTATATATTTTTCGGTTTTTTAAATGAAAAATACTTAAGACAAAATTTCGGAAAACAAAAATATATGAGAAATATAATAAACATGAAAATATAGAGAATTATGAAAAATATGAAAAAATATAGAAAATATAGAAAAACATGAAAAATACGATAAAATATAAAAATATTGAAAGTAAAAAAATAGAAAAAATAGAAGAAATGAAGAAATGAGGTAATTTTGTCGAAAACTCAAAAATGCCAAAACGACAAAAAGACGAATGAAGATGAGAAAAATAAACAAAAGAATCAAAAGACAGGAAAAAGAAAAAAATAAAAACTGAAAAAATATAAAAAACAGATAAAATAAAAAGATTTAAAATATTGAAACATTTACCTAAAAGTTACTTAACAAATCACAGTTTTATAAAATCGAGTGACAAAAATAAATTTTCAAGAGAAAATTTTTTAAACATGTTTCATATCGTAAACTATAAATATTACTTGGCGCTTTTTCCAACATTGAAAACATTTTTTTGATCATATATCTCTGTTCAATTTAAGAAATACAATCATTGCGAAAACGCGGAAGACATTCTTTTTGTGTGGTATTCGATTATGTGCTTTGTTCGACTAAATAAACGCTCACAGACATTATAAGTCGATGAAATATATTCTGTATCTCTATATTTCACTGGCTTGTTAACGTTCTTTGTTTTTTTAAAAACATTTCAGCGAATGAGTCATTTTTTGTTTCGTATTATGCTTAGCTTTACAGCTTGTGTATTTAAATAAATTAACCGCCTCTTTTTCATCTGTTTTCGACAGTTTTACTTTATTCGATTGTAGTTTAGGTTATTCGATTCAAATGCGGCATTTTGTAAAAGCACTGTTGCTTCACATAATTAATAGTTTAAGGTTATAATTTTACAAGCGAGCGTATCGAGAAGACAGTAAAAACTGTAAAAGTTAAACATCCTTGTAAAGCTGAGTTAAAGACAAAAATGTCTGCTTTGTTATTACATTCAATAGTATGTATTCTTTATTCAGTAATTGACATCGTTTTGACAATTTCATTATCGCAGACACCAATATTTTTTTTATTTCAGAAAATCATCGCTCATAGCATACCTACCTATTTAGCAGATTTCTTTATATGTTATAGATGATATTTCGTTACGAGTCTTAATTTAGACCCGTTCTTTAGAGTTCTAATTTCTATATTATTTCACAGATTTTATTAACTTCGTTTTTAAATTTCCGCAGAAAGAATCCCAATCTCAAGATTATATCTATGACTAACATTCCATTTAATGTGACAATGATAATATTAGCCGTTTTTCATTTAGGTTTTAATTATTTTCTGAGATAAAAAAGACGATAATTAAATTTTTTCGCTAAATCTTCAAAATATTCTTTATGTATTCAACGTGACTTTCTGTAGTTAAGTCGGTTTTATTATTTAACGAAGTAAAAAAGCGTAAAAAAAATCTAATTTATTAAAACATCCCAATAAAATGTGTACCTGTTTGTGAACACTTATCAAACATAACCCCGCCATTTTTGAATAATAGTATATTATTTTTAAAACGTCTCCCACAACAAGTAAATGTCAGTATTTTAACGATCTATATTTATATATTTCCTTTAATATAGTGTATTAAAAAAATGCTTGTCTTCGCTTAGTTCAAAAGATCAAGTTCGTTTTATTATAATTATTTCATTTCAGAAAAAATCTTTACATTGTCGAAATATATAAATTCTCTTAAGGTATTAGAAAAAACTAACTTTATTTCATCAATTCTGATTTTCAAATTGAGTGTTTTTTATGTATATGATCAATTAAATTTTAAACCATTTCTTGTCATGCTGCATTTTCGTTACGTTTTATACATTACATTTGTAACCTGTGTCTTCTATTTTGTTTAAAAAACGATTTGCTATGTAATTATTAAAATATTTTTTCGTCGTTTCTTCCCTCATATTTTATATATTTAAAAAAATTTACTATATTTTTCCAGCTTGTTCAAATAGCTTTTTTTATCAAAAAGGTTGCCCATCCCGTCCTCTTTCTTACAAAAGTTTTATTAATTGCTTTTTTTTTTGATTTGCATAGTCAGATTAGAGTCAAATCCGATTTTGCATAGCTACGTAATAATAAATAGCAGGTTGTTTGTCTGAACACATATTTAATGCGATTGTAGTTGATAACAGTATACATATATACATTGTGTAACAATTAATTCAAATTCTTATCTTATTTTTTTAAATCGGCCATTGGGCCAAATATATATTATCGTATGTTTTTTTTGAAAAAAAGTGCTCTCTATAGTCTCGAAACAACAGCCGATAAACAGCCGTTTTTAAAAAAGAACGTGGTTGCAAGTCCAATACTTAGACTACATTTTTGTAGTTTTAAAAATGCTTAAAACTTATAATAATCTTGTTTTTTAAAACATACTCAATTTTTAATTAACGATAAAGATAGCAATTAAAATTCGCCGAAATTTGTAGTTAAACTAAAAAAAGAATTTTTTCGTCTAACTCACATAATATTATTAGTTAACTACTAACGTAAAGTATGGATAAATTAAAGAATGTGACTGAATCATCTAAACATGAAATTAAAAAAATGATAAAAGAGAAAATATTGAAAACATTAAAAATCAGAATAAACAAAAAAAAAGAAAATACAGAACGTGTAATAAATTAAGGAAAGACTGAAAAGCTTGAAAAATATAAAAAAATATAAAAAAATATATAGAAATTTAGCGAAAAAAAAACAAAAAAATATAAAAAATTTTGTCATATATTTTAGTCGAAATAAAACCAAAAAATATTTTTTGCTATAATGAAAAATCAAAAATACGTTTTAAGACTCCCTGTCGCACACCCACGTCTTCTAACAGTATATAAAAAAACAATAAAGATATTTTATATGAAAATATATTAAAAAAACAAACAACCATGTCCCACTATTATTCTACAATACACGGTTTAATACCACACTCAACCCGGACAGATCTTTCTTTATGTGTTTTCATTGATGATTTCTTACACCCACAGTCCGCCTATTTTAAAATGATTAAAATATACGAATTAACAGGGCCCAATAAAGACAACACCTATCCATCAATTAAAAATTTTATGAAACCAAAAAATAATAAAAATATAGAAATGATTTTCGCATTACGAGGACGTATAACTAAAACAGGGAATTATTTTTTACAATATAATGGGATTTCTCATTATCTCATTAAAAACAGTGAAATTAGTAGTTTCATAGCCAACCACCCTACTATATTTAAAATTCAAGACTACAAACTTGATCACGAACCTGTTTCAATAAAAGATGTTTCTATAATTAAAAGTCAAAATGATAAACATGAGCACGAATTTGATTCAATAAAAAAAAATTTTGTAATTAAAAACCAAAATGATAAAATTAAACCTAATTCAATAAAAAATGGCTCTGAAACGTTAGTATTAATTGACAATTTAACGAAATTAAATTTATATTATTTATCACAACCTAAAATACAGAATGTAGTTATAAAAATTGAGTCGTTTATTCGCCACTTAGAAATACTTCATTTTAATAATGAAAAAAATATGTTTACATATAAAAAAGTGACAGAATATTTAGAACATTTATATAAAAATAGGGAGATTAATTATTTAATGCAAGTAGTTGAAGTTACAATAAATGAAATTGAAAAACAACTTTAATTTTCCTTTTTTTTAAGCTGTCAATCAATTAAAGATTCTTTTTGAGTAAAAGAAGGTTCACATTAACTTTTTGTCTATACATTTTCAAAACCATCAATATTTCCTGTCTAAAGACACAAAGTTTTATATTTTTTTCTTCTGAGTTTAAGCCTGATATCTGAATATTTGGTAGATTACAAAAAGCTGACATTTTATAAAGAATTCTTATAATTTCCATATATAAATTATGCCAATTCATAGTGTTTATTTCAAAACAATTTAGTAAAAACTCTCCATCTTTAAAATAAAGAGATTTTAATAAATTTTTGTTTATTAAAAAATTTTTTTTAATTATAAAATCAGCTATTTTTAAAAATTCTTTAAATTGTTTTAAATTTTCTTCCAGCGTTTTTAATTCCCTAATCTTTAATGGTTTCCTTGATTTAGAAATATAAAAATATCTATTTCTATAGCTTACTATTGAAAATTCAACAAATTTTTCTTTTTTTGAACTAACGTACAAATAATTTTCTAAAGTTAATTTTGATAATTTTAAGAAATTTTCATTATTTTTTAAGTATATTCTTTCGTTTTTAATAATTTTAGTGTATTTTTTGTTTTCGTATCTTAAGAAATTCTGAAGATCGATAATTTGCTTACACGGGAATGAATGTTTTTCAGAGACACGGGTGAAATTTTGAATTTTTATTGGCTCTTCGTCGTCGAATTGTATTTCTATAAAAGATTTATTTATTAAATTAAGTAAAGAATCCTGTTTTAAATAGGGGCTTTTTGTTTTTGTGAGCGAGGGGTTTGTTATTTCGTTGAAAGAAGTATTTTTTTTTTCGTTAGATGTTTCCTTTTCGTTTAATCTATTATCTTCTGTATCACGCTTTGTGTTATCAGTTGAATTACTGGCATTTAAAATAGCAATTTCTCTATAAAAACCATCGGTGGAAACAAAAGGCGTTTTAGAAAGCGGTTCGTTGTGTATATTGGGTTTTTTTATTTCTCCTTTAATATTATCAGAGTGTTTGTGTGTATCTATGAGAGATTCCTGATTATAGAAAAGATTTTCAAAAATGTTGTCGTCTTCGACGTTGATATTTTGCGTTGGATGTAGTTCATTTCTTGCTTCAAGTTTTTCGGCATTAAGCGACACGAAATTAAGAGGGAAATCAATACTTAAAGCGTCCTTACTGGGCATATCATTAAGAGACACACTATCAAGTGACAGGCTATCAAGAGGCACATCATCGATAGAAACATTATCAAGTGACTGATTATCATAAGGCACATCTTTAAGTGGCTGATTATTAAAATGGCCATTTTTAATGAGCACATTATCAGGTGGCTGATTATCAAAAGGCAAATCACCAAGATATACACCACCAAGAGGTTTACCAACAAGCAGCTGCTTATCAAAAGCACCATCAAGGGACACATCATCGAGAGACACATCATTAAGAGACACACCATTATAAGGCACATTATCAACAGACATACCACAAAGCGGCACACTATCAATATACACACTACCAGGCGAGCCAGAATCCGAAACTTTTTTCAACATATCCTCATTTCCATATTTTGCTTTTCCTGAATCGATTACAACATCAAGTATAGGTTGTTTATCAAAGCTATCTATTTCTTTCTCTTTCTCGGTAAACTTGGTTCTCTTCTTTTTTTCGTCTACTTCTCCATAATTCTTATTTTCTATTTCATTTAAACTGTCGTTACTTTTTCCCGAATCATAAGCGTCCGGATCAGGAAACCCATGATCGTCGAGATCATTATCATCTTGTTCATATATATATTCGGTGTCTGAAATTATTTTCTGAACAGTATTATCTGAAGAAAATAAAAGCCCCCACATTTCAACACTTTCAGTTTGTTTCAATTTACCTGTTTTTAATTTAAGGCCGTGCTTATTTTGTTTGTCTAATATGTATTTTTCGTACATTTCCTTGAGTTTCAGCGCTCTTTTTAATTCCTTATCTATTTCTGTCTCACACAAATCTTTTTTCTTTTCTATATAGTCTTTTATTTCTGTACAACCATCTGTGTCTGTATTTTTTATACTATAATTACTTGCCAAGCTGTTTATTTTTTTATCTGTGTTATCATCATCTACCCCAGAAACCAAATTATTACAACTAAGATACATATTAATCATCTCTAGAGCAGAATAATACATCCCTCCTTCAGCCATACACTTTGCAAGTTCTTCACTGACAAACAATTTATTATTTCCTAACTTAAGATATTTTATTATAATAATTATCCTCACGTCGTCCCTTAGTTCATACATATGCTTTAAAAGTTTATATAAATCATTACTGTCCATTGCGGTTAAAAGATTATAATTTTCACGTATGTATTTAATACAATTTAAGTAAGTCATGTCAGTGAATGTGATTTGCGACATGTGTTGTTTTTTTTCAAATTTTCTAATATAATGCGACAGTTTAGATAAGTAATAATATTAATTAAAGAAAATAGTTTTAAGTGTATTTTGGAGCAAAATTTTTTAATTTGTTTTTTTTTAATTCGTTTTTTTTGTCCTTAAAAATATATTGTGAATCAATACGTGTTGTTTATCAACAAATATTTATTGTTTAGTATATATTTTCTTTGTTTATTAACTGTAGTTGTTTATTTAAATTGTGTGATTGATAAAGCAATTTACTTATGATGTTTATTTAATTTGTTTTTTCATTTAAATTCATTATTTGGTGTTTACACATATAGATAAGTTTAAGAAAAATATTTTTTTACGCTTTTTAATTTTCTTTGTGAAGCAGCTATTTTATATTATAACTATAATTGGGTAAATTAAATAATCAAATTGCTGACAAAAAATTAAAAATACTAAACTCTATCAGTTGATCAAAAAAATAATACTTTCGGTACTTGTTTGCCGCTCTGCTTTTAATTATATTAAATTTTAATTAAAAAAAGAAAACGATTATATATTTACTTTCTTTTTTTATTGGAGACGTTAGTTGATTTTTGATATATAATCTATTCGTGTTTTTAACCAATTTATCAATATAATTATATGTGAAGTACTAGATATTTATCTTATTAAAAAAAGTAAGTATGTTTGAGGTCTTTTGAGTATTGAAATTGACAGAAACTGTTTGCAAGCGAAGAAAAATTTTTAATGTGTTATATTAAAAATTTCAAAAGAGAATTGTCTTCTATTACATGTTTTTTAGTTTCTAAAATGAAATCAGTTATAAGAATTAAAGGCCGAGTTTTTTTTTATTTGCGAAGACTGTGTTTAATTTTGATACTGTAAGTCTTTTTTTTTCAAACCTTAGATAATTTAAACGATTTACAGAGTTTCTAAACTTCAATGAGCAAAGTTACAAATAAAATGATTTCCTTTTTAATGAAAATAAGCCAGTTACTAACTTAAATAGCTCTTTTTCTAACTTCAAAGGCCCTTTCTTTTTTCCTACTTCAATGAGTCAATAAATTGAGACAAAAAATAAATAATTTTCTAAAAGCTTTATTACTTAATAGGTTAATTGTTGATATTACTAACAAACTCTTAAAAATACACATAAAACAGCCAATCGAAACGTCAACTCTTAAACAGCTCATAACTGTTAAATATTGGGCAGTAATTGGTTTATTTTTACAGGTTTTGAGCTGATTCCATTGAGTCTGGTTTTTACACGCGCAAAAAATTTTGATTTCGTTTAATAAGGTGACAAATTATCAATTTTTTTATCACAGTAATAAAAACTTAAGTTGTCTAAAATTGAAAATTAAGTATCAAAAAACGAATTTTTTTATTGTCAGACTTCTAAAAAATTTAAAAAGTAATCGCTTGCAAAAGGACCATTAAAGTTTTGTTGTTTAAATATACACTTATAGTTTTTAGTGAAAACAATGAGATCTTTTGACTAAAAAATTTAGATTGATACAAAACAACATCTGCACCAACAGAAGAATAATTATAATTTAAGAATGTTTTTATATTAAAACCTGTTTTATCTAAGTATAAAATATTATATTCTTTAACCCAGGAAACCTAACAACAGAAACTATTTTTTGTATTAATTTTTTCTGATGTCAATCTGTCGGCAAAAGTATTTTTTATTTTTTTTTAAAAACTTTGTTTCTTTTGACTTCTCTACACAACACAGGTTTAGAAAGTGCTGAATTTATTATTTCAATGAAGCCCTTTATGACAGAAAATTATAACTCTTACCACTTTTGTATAATTTTTAAATGAAAGATCTTTTTCTCATCTTTTTTTTTTAAGCCACTAAATAAAACTCAGAAAAAGATTGGCTTAGAAAAAAAACTTTTTTTTAGTTTCTGCATATATAGAGTTTCAATCTCGCTTTGATTATTTCCGTGTCATAAACATTTGTGTTTTGAATTTGTTTGACTTTGGTCTTATAATTAAATATAGAAATTTTTATTAATAATTCTCTTTTCTTTAGTTGTTATTTTTATTACTATCTGATGATGACATGAGATATTTTTCTAAAATTTTTTTGCTTCATTAAAGTTGAGAAATGTTTGATTATTATTGGTAATAGATTGATTATTATTGGGATCAGCTCATTAATGTTGATAAAAGTCTTGTTAAAATTGAAAAAAACTGTATATTAAAAAACAACAGCTGAACTTACATTATTTTTTATCGAAAGGTCTTTTATTATTTTAAAAACTAGACTTTCATAATCAAGTAAACATCTATGTAGGTTTTTTATAAAGCAAATATTATTTCAATAAAAAAGGCTGCGTTTTTATTATCATTACACTGATCATGCTGACAGCGAAGCACTGGGTTTATAAGACAGGTTGTTTTCATAGTAAATATAATAAAACTTTGCTTTTTAATCAAGTAATAATTCAAAAAATTATTGTACTTGTCAAAAAGTTATTTAAGCCATAATTGTAAGAAAATTTTAGCTTTTCTGATCAACTATACTTCTCCGTCAAGAGTTTAATTTGTGTATATTTAAACAACAAAAATAAAAAATAAACTTTTGTTGTTAATTTATATAATATACTCGATGTAGTATGTTACTGATATTATTCAATCAATGCGGATAGTTTATTCTCTTGATCTCGGTTTTTATTTTTTTAAATGTTGATATAAGGTAACGATTAATATATATAATTAAGTAAAGAATTTCGCTCTTTTCTTGTTCAGGCGCCTTGTATATATAGATATAAAATAGATTATTATAGTTTAAATACAGTCGCGTGTTTTAACATCAAAACAATAGTTTATCTATTAAATAGGTTTATTGTCAAAAGTGAACGTGAGGAGAAAGAAAAAACTAAGTTAAAAACTGGAAAAAACAACCGGAAACAGTTTTTATAATAAGAAGAAATTAGGTTGTGCTTGCGCGTAATCTTGAAGACTTTTTTTCATTGAAAAATATTATTGTGTAAACAAAAAAAATTTTATTATAGTCGTTTTCGTGTATAAGACAAATATCGTATATTGTTTTTTTGGTATTTTTGTTTCAGTTTGTATTGTTTTCGAAGTTTAAAAAAAATCAACTGACTCGATTTTTTTTAAGTGTTAACGAAAGCGGGTCTCGGTTCTTTTCTAGTCTTTTATTAGCAAAATTGATCTCATTTAATCATATTTACTAGACATGACGCACAATAAAAACACAAGATGATAACTAAATACTATATTCTGCTACGCGCAAATTAATGAAATTGAACAACAGCTCCCAGGTCTAAGAGCACAACATAAAAAATAAAAGCATCGTTTTTATCATAACCAGTTCGTTCGTTAAAAGATAAAAAACTGATTATCTCATATTCTTCTCCTTTTGAAAAAAAAGAACTCAAACCAAATTTGTGTTAAAAAAAAATATAAAAAAATAATTACTATTTAAAAAAGTCGTATAGTAGAAGTTTCACAGGGTTTGTTATATACACTAAACAGTTTTTTAAAAATCTTAGATAGTTCTTTTAAACGTTATATAAAACCAAAAAAAATTATAAAAGAAAACGAACACAAATAAGATCAAAAAACAATAATAACTGCGTTTTATTTTACAAAACAACAGAAACTAGCCTATATTTTAAAAAAACAAAATTGAAATAATTTTTATAGCGAACTAAAAAAACCAGCATCTCGAATTGAGCGTGTGACCATATGGGCTTTTCATGACATAATTATTTATTTTGATAAGCTTCTTTTGTGATGAAACTTTTTCGACTTTTTCCTTCAAAACGTATCGTTTCTTTATATAAACACTTTTTATAGTATTTACACTAGATAAATATTGACTCTATATCACTTAATATAATTATTTAGCGAAACAACTCACAGAAATGTTGACTTTTGTTTTTTTTTCAGATTAGTATATAATTAATCAACACTTAAAAAAATAGGAATAGTTCCCCTGTCGCTTTTACAAAACTATGTGAAAAAATAAATTGCAGTTTTAATTTTATTTAAAACATAGCATTGGGAAACGTTTTTATTTAAAAAAAAATATAAAAAATTGGGCTAAACCTGCTTTGAGCTTCCCTCTTTTTTTTGCTTATAAGTAAAAACTATCTATAATATATAAATCTGAATTATATGAGATGTTTGAAAACAAGCACAAAATTTTTTTTTAATTATGTGAATTGAGGATTTTGAAGGAAAGTATGACTTGTACTATTTGTAAAAAATATATGTGTTTGAAGAACGTTAATAAAAACGAGGGGTTGATGTGGAAATGTGGAAGTAAGAAATGTGAAAAGATTAATATTTCGATCCGAAAAAAGTCTATTTTTTTTTGGTGTAAAAAATCCACATAAATTAATTTTAAAAATTATTTATAAATGGTCGTTCGGGACGAAAAACATCGACATGATCGAACAATTGTGTGTAGGTGAAAAGGCGATTAACACGGTTTTGAAAATTATTAGAAAAAAAGTAACGTCAAAAAAACTTGATATGATCGAAGGAGCTGATTGCGTGATTGAGGCTGATGAGACAGCTCTAACAAAGAGAAAAGACAATCGAAGGGCGTGTTGTAAAAACGCTTTAGTGCGTGGGGGGAGTGTGTAGAAAACACGATGTGATTTTTTATGAATTAATTTAAAAAAGGGACAAAGAAACACTTAATAAAATATTGAAAAGAAATATAAAAACCAACTTTTCGGTAATAACAGACGAGTGAAAAAGATATTCTGACCTTTAAAACATTTTTTTATCACATAAAATAATATGTAAAAAAAAACACTTTGTTGACATTAAAAAACTCAATTATTCATATCTAAAAAATAGAGAGCCACGTGAGGGAAGATGAAACTGTATATTAGAAACAATGGAACAAACATCCGAAAGAACTTAAAAAAATTTATTTCTGGGTATAAATTTAAAAAGTTTTAAAAAAACATATGAAGGATTTTTAACAATGTTTCAGCAATAATCAGTTTTTGTAAACACTTTTCTATATTTAGTTTTTAGTTATTAGCAAAAAAAAAAAGAAGAAGCTTAAAGGAGGTTTAGTCAAAAATTGTTTTTATTTGAAAAATCAACTGAAAGACGTTTTTGTTTAAAACATAACATTAAAAGTACTAATTTGCCACTACACATGCTTTAAAATATTAAATTCTGTTTTACCTATATTTAATGAATAACAAAAAATGCGATAAAAACACATAAACCCCTTCATAAGAAAACACATGCTATTTGAAATTATTTTCTGTTCGACTCGAGTGTCAGAAACTTCATTTTAAAGCGAATATTTATTTTTCACTGTTTTTTTTGTAAACTCTATACGTGAATTTTTTTTCTTAGTTTTTATATGCTCTGATAAGACTTAAAAGCCAATTAATATGGTTATAGTCAAAGTTTTTATAAAAAAAATTGTAAATCTGATTTTCATTTTTTTATTTGTTTCTTAATTAG
>SBJP01000294.1:0-18392 GCA_014805705.1 Cucumispora dikerogammari | reverse complement strand
TCAGATATTCCCGTATATAAAGACATGCTACAAACAAAAGACGTTTTAGAATCCGCCATTATATAGAATTTCATGCCTATTTTTATAGGCTTTGCTGGGCTATATGTTTTGAAAAAGTATCTTCCCTGATACTTACACACGCCCTCATCAATAGCTAATTGTTGGTTTGGACTGTAAACAGAAAAAAAGGGCTTTGAGGTACGTTATTATTTTATCAGTTGAATTTTTTATATTTTTTTTTCTCATTTCTAACCTTTTTTTCAGGCCGCTTGTACTGAAATGAGAATTAATTTCAGTAAATCTCCTATAACTAAGTAGGTTTGAAACAAATTTCTGATGATATATCGGCTCAGCTTTGCTTTCTTAGTATAGTTTAATATTTGGAGTTTTACAAGTTTTCGTAAATATTAGAAAGGTTATGTACCGTTTCAACTCTTGTTCGCTTACACGTAAATATGTCTTCTTGTTATTAGACTGAACTATTCCAGGATTTCTCATATTTTCACTGTTTAAGCGTTTGTTAATTTGTTAATAAAAATTTATATAAATTAGAATTAAACAGAAGATTAAAATACGTCTTATTTGTATCGGGAATGTTTTTTTTCAATGCCAATTGGCCTTTGAAAATATTGGTGTTTTTTATGCCGATGAATATTGGTGTATTTCAGTCATTGTTTAAGAGGCGAATTAAATTAACTTCTAATAAAACCCCGGGTGTGATTTCTTTCGAAGTTTCTTCGAAATCGCTTTTGTCTAATATTTGGCTAATGTCTGGGTCCATAAAGAGTTATTAAAACTGATTATATTTTTAAAAGTAAAAAGTAACATGAAACATTTAATTATTATTTCATGTGATTTTTATAATAGAATTCTCGCGCGTTGTTCTGACAGTCGCTGTCCCGAACATGACTTTTTTTTCATCTCCTTGTTAACCCCATAGCTGCAAGTATTTTCTGTTTTTTTTGCTGGCAGCTACAGCTGCCACTTGAGAAATTTCTGTTTTTTTTTGCTGGCAGCTACAGCTGCAACTTGAGAAATTTCTGTTTTTTTGCTGGCAGCTACAGCTGCTACTTGAGAAATTTCTGTTTTTTTCTGGCAGCTACAGCTGCTACTTGAGAAATTTCTGTTTTTTTGCTGGCAGCTACAGCTGCTACTTGAGAAATTTCTGTTTTTTTGCTGGCAGCTACAGCTGCTACTTGAGAAATTTCTGTTTTTTTGCTGGCAGCTACATGACACTTGAGAAATTTTTGTTTTTTTTGCTGTCAGCTACAGCTGCCATTTGAGAAATTTCTGTCTTTTTGCTAGAAGATAGAGCTGCCAGTGAGCGTGAAAGAATTAACACTGAACAAACTTAACAAATGAAACATTATATTAAATATTTTTACGTACAAAGATAAAAACAAAACAAATAGAGATTCTCTACTTACTGTCTAAAAGATATTAATAACATTTTAAGTTTTAACTAGTTTAAAAATCTCTAAATAAACAGTTTTAATATACAATTCAATAAAAAAAAAAGCACATAACTGTGAAGGTAAAAACCAAATATCGGTAAAATTCGAAATATGTTTTCTATTTAAAAATATGTTGATTTTTTAAAAACATTAAGTAAGCTTCGTGGTAAAATCCGAGATAGGTTTTTTAAATAGAACATAAAAATAATTATAGTAGAAAGCACTATTTTCTATTTTACTGAAAGTTTTTAAAAAAATCTTAGATAAACTTTTTTATTATAATTATTTTCATTTTCTATTTAAAAATTCTATCTCGGGTTTTACTGCAAAGCTTACTTAATGATTTAAATAAATTATTATAGTTTTAAATAGCATCCTATCCTTGATTTTACCGATACCCAAAATTTACCACATGATTCGTAATAATAAGAGAATAATTTTTTTAAATAGAAAAATAAAATAACTATAGTAAAAATATCTATCTTCAATTTTATCGAAAAACCACAATTTATAAAACTGCATTAAAATAAACATAGTAAAAATAACAAACATTAGAACAGAAGAAGAAAAGTCTATAATAGTTGATTAGTTTTTAACGGGCGTATATTCTGTCGTTATGTCTGCTAAACTTAAATACAATTTTAAAAATAAAGCAGTAAATTTCTGATAGAGAAAACAATCAATTATATTTTACACAGCCTTTACAAAAATAAAAACATTTTCGGCTTCGATAATGAATCTGTCAAAGCAATTTTGATAAATTTCATTTGCCATTCATATAGATAAAAACGCTTTAAAATATGCTATAAATAAGAAATATATTGAGATTTGTACTAATTTTGGCAAAAATTGATTTGCGGTGGATAAGTGAGGAGGAAAGTAAAAGTTATATTAAAATTAAAAAAAGAATCGTTAAAAAGCTTTATTAGAAGACGATAAAAACGAATTTCGTTGCAAGAACCTTTGAAAAAGCTTTTTTGAAAATTTTAAAAATTTGTTTCTCCGAGGTAGTACTTTTGTTTTTTTTCAAAATTTTACTTAGTGATTTGATATATTTTATCAAATATGACTTCAAACATCTTTTGTTTGTGTGTTTATACTCTTGTGTTTGGTGTCAACGAAGTTTCTTGTGTGGATTTTTGTTTCGTGCAAATACCAATATAAAGCATTTTATAAAAAAACTCACTGGCGATCGGTTATGTTTAGTGTATTCTTTTTTACGTCTTTGCTAATAATTGTGTCTAGATAAATCTTTTCGCGAGTTTATCGGAAGCTCCAACAACTTTTTTTAATTCTCTCAGGAAAATCCTCAAGCACATCAAATATTAGCAAAACCCTTCCTCCACTAACTTTTTCTGGCTCAAACAAGTTTCGATCATTTTTTTAATCTCTATATATCCTCAAAACAGGCCACATTTTTTATCAGAAATTATTCTCTTAATATTGACAAAAATAGCTATTATTGATGAATAATTCAAACATATACGAGTTTTATTTGTTTAATAATGGTTTGATGACACTATTTACAAAAAAACACAAAAAATTCTCACACAGAGATCTTTATATCAACAAAAAAGAACGGAATCCCACTAATTTTTTATTTTACACGTAAGATGGTTTCTCAAAGACTCAAAAAAAAAACTAACTTTTTAAAGATAGGCACTTTAAACTTTATTTTTTTGTTACTTATTGCAGTTTAAAAAAAAGACTATAAAACCCAACTTCAAGCAACAATAAAATGCGGCGTAAGGTTTTTTATTTTATTGTAAAGAGATTCTTTATAATCTATAATTTTTATTTAATTTTAATATAACTTTTATGCTCTTCCTTCCTAAATCAATTTTTGCCCTAATTTTATATATAATTGTGTAAAAGAGAGATTTTCTTGTTAAAGAGAGTCGATACAATATTTTACTTTTCATTTAACACTGATAATTTAAACTTTATTCGGGAGCGCTTTATTGTTGATACATTAGGCGTTTTCGAATATGCAGAATTCAATATAAATAAAAAATATATATTTACAATGATATTCAGTTTTTTAAAATTCGTTTAGTGTTATCCAATAGAGAATATAGTTTATCTACTTTCTTAGTAGCAATAAAAGATTTGTATTATACAGAAAAACACGACAGATCTTTTGTTCATATAAAGAAAGCGAATTTACTGCAATACAAGTTCAAAGTTTTATAAGAATGTTATAAATGCTACGATAGTTTGTGGAGTCTCAAATAGGCCAAAATCCAAAAGCAAATAAAGCGTTTAATAAAACATAAAAATTTCGAATAAAAAATATTTGAGTGTAAAAAACAGGAATTAGTTAGTTTCGCTTAGAAAAATTGTGTATTAATACAACACTTCAAAACACAGGGCAACAAAATTATTCTTTTTGTTTTTTTTTAAAGATTTTAATTTTAAAAAGACAAATTGGTCAAACTTCAATAACTTTTTTAAATTTTAATATGTTAGAAATAGATATGCAATATGCGTTGAACATTATAGAAACGAGTATAATTTAAGAATTAGAACTCGGGGGTTATATCTAAGAGATCAAGTTTTGATAGCGCGCAAATTCAATTTTAGTTTACCAACACGGAATAGAACATTAAAAAGTTATTGTGAAAATGTAGTTTATACAATATTTTAGCCTAAAATAGGGGTGGTCAATAGCTTTGGAGAGTTCTTTTAATAATTATGATGAGTTTACGAATCACTTTTAAAAAAATCAATTGTTTTCTTGATCTTTTTTTTTAAAAAACTCTAGTTTATTTAATATCTAATTTATCAAATAATATTTTAATTGTATAATAAAAGTTTTATAAATTGTAATTTTGAGTAAAAACGAAAATATAAAATTTTACTTAAAAAAAAAATTTTTCTATTTAAAAGTTTTATTCTCTTAGTATTACAAATCGCAGTAGCAAAAAACTAAAATCGATAAAATACAGGATAGGTTTTTTTTTTAAAAATATTATGTAAGACTTGTGCTAAAATTTGATATGATTTTTTAAAAAGAAAATGAAAAAAATTATAATAAAAATGTCTATTCAAGATTTTTACGAAATCTTTTGGTAAAATCGAAAATAGTGCTTTTTATTATAATTATTTTTATCTTCTATTTAAAAATCCTATCTTTGAGTTTACCACGAGACTTTCTTAATATTTTTAATAAATCAACATGTTTTTATATAGAAATATTATCTTGGATTTTACTAATACTTGGATTTTATCACTTACATAACGACGTTATTTGAAGCTGTTTTTGTCTTAAAGAAAGATTGTCCCTTTGACATCTTAATAATTTAAAAACGCATAACAGACAAAGCATACTAAAATTTGCGAAACAAAACCTAAAAATAAAATAATATCGAAAAAACAACATTGTATAGTAAAAAAAACTATAATTGTTTATTTAGCTATTTGTTTTTTTTACAAAAACAAAAGATAGTCTTAAAAGATGCGCTTCTACATACAAAAACCACATTCTTATTAGAAATGTAAAAACACAAACGAAGCAATATAACTTAATAATTGTCTCATATACATCATTAAAAACAACTCTTCTGAACAAATATATTAGATTAAAATATATAAAACAAAAGTGGAAAATTAAAAAAAAACATAAAATAAACATGTCAAATAAACAAGGAAAACACAAAAAATATTACCGAAACACAACATATTTTGAAAACTGATTGAATTATTAAAAAATATTTAATGCTTTTTAATAAAAAAAATAATAGTATTTATCAGTAAAAATTGATAGTTTGTAAAAAACTAGTAGATGAGAGTAAATGTTGGCAAAAAAAATTTCGTTTTTTTTTTAAAATACTAAATAAAAAAATTTATTCGTATGGCTATATTTCTGATGTGAAAAAATTAAAAGAATGTAAAGTACAGGGGAAGTAAGATATTACACATTACACAATTATTTATAAATAAATATTATGTATTCGTAATCATATATTATGCAAACACGAAAAATAATATTTATTCTTAAACAAACATTATATATTCATAAAAAAAACGTGCATTTAAAAGAGTAAACCACTATTAAAATATTAATATTTGTTACACCTCACAGATATTCTCAGCTTCTTTCGCTCTTTAAGCAATTGACTATATTAAATAAAAAAAACTACTTCTACTCGGAACCGAGCAGTCTTCCTACAGATTACAACTATATAAGATTACAGCTCGACTACTTATTTATAATATTTATATATATTTTCTATAAATAAAAAAAACGAACTAGCAAAACTAATAAAAAAATGAACAATATGTAAATAATCTAAAGTTCCCGAGAAACGATTTTGCGTCTACGGCGCTACAATTCAAAAAAAGATTTATTAGTAAAATTATAATAAAATTACTATAATAATAATATAGAGGAAAAGATGTCTGTGGCGTGTATCAATATTTGATATTTATTTTGAATAATTTTGTAATAACTAAACAGCAATGTAATATATATATTGAAGGAAAACATGTTTCATTAATTTTTACATAATTCGTATAAAACCAAATTTTTCTAAATAAAAAATCATGTTGTTTTTTTCCTCAACTTTTTAACAATAACTTGTTCTTGGACAGATATCTCTCTAGAAGATATGTTCAATTTGAGAATAACAAACTGTGTGAATAAAAACGGAGATTTAGTAGACACCGGATTTGACAGCAATATGTTCTTTTATAAATTAGAATTTACAGATACAGAAGGATATGGAAGTTTTCATGTGGCTTTTCTTGTTAAAAAATATCGAAGAGATATGAAACTTTTGTTCGATTTTTCTGAACTTATTAGAAGAGATGGAAATATAGAAAGAGGAAATTATGAAAAAGATTTAATTATTGATTCTGATGGGAGTGAGATGTTTTTTAAAAAAGATCTCTTAATGCAACACAAAGGAGAACTTATCGTTTTTCGATATTTTGGCGCTTTTGTTTATATAGAACCAACTTATATTTACAAACCTGCTATTCGTTTACAATGTGGGAAAAGAATTTCCGTTCGTTATTTGAGTCGTGTGCAAAGAGCAAGAATTCTCAAAAACAAACTTGGAATATTAGGGAAAAGAAATAAAGGACGGTGTTTATTTTTAGATATGGGATTAAAGTAGTCAAGCGCCAGGGAGAAATAATTAGAAAAATATCTCTTGAGACCGAACCGTTTAGTTTAAGTGAAAATTAAGACGGTTATTTCGTTATAAACCAACAAGTAAAGTTTGAACGCTGTATTAAAGCATCATTTAAATAACAATAAATTTTTTTCTGCGTGTTTTTTATCTTTTCTTTTTTTATAGATAAGAAATACTTGAAGATAGCAAACACACCACATATATATTTTTGCTTCACTAAATAAAAAACTAAAAAAGATAATAGTCTATTATCATATGCTTTTGTTTAATTTTAATTAGAAAAAAATATAGCAAATGTATCTAAAAAATAAGCAGGAAATTAAATAAAAAACATTTGTTTATATCTTAGACTGTGATGAGAGTTTTTTCGGCTTTAAAAAAATTTACCACGCTATATTTTTTTAAAGCAACTTTTAAAGTGTATACATATTTATAAAACAAAGTGTTTTCATAGCTTACAAAGTAAATTTGAGTATAAAATCTGCACTTTCAATTTATGAAATAAAATAAAAAACAGACAAAGCGCTAACTAGGTCAATTCTTTAATAGCATAAACTCAGTCAGAAAAACTCAAAATAAAAAAACAATAACATTTACTAGAAAACAAAGAATCAAAAACCAGAAAAAAATTTACTGCGCGAGCTTTTTTTCTACAAGTCAAACTGTGTTTCAGATTATTCAAATTAAATATGATTAAATAGAAGCCGTTTAACTAAAAGAATTAAAAGCGCAAACAATATCATACTTATTACTAGCACACACAATTACAATATTAAAAGATTAAAATACTTTAGTACAAAATTCTGACTACATTAAAATAAAAATATAAAAAATTACCAGACTAAGCAAAGCAATCACGAAATTTACTAAAATACTGAATAAACATATGTTATTAAAAAATCTAAAATCAAAAACACTGGTAAATAGTTGTACACGCTAAAAAAAAATAAAAATACAAAAAAAGCGGAAACAAACTACGACACCGCTTATTTTAAAAAAAAGTTGATTTAACACAACATTGCAGCGAACCAGAAAACAAATATACAAAACTCTTTTTACAAACTAACTAAAACACTGAAAAATCAAAAAAACATTTTATTCAAATCAATTATAGTCTTCTCAATTTTTTCGATTTTAAAAAACAAGTTGATTTGTGGACAGAAATAGATGTAGATTTTGAGCGTGTTTTGTTAGATCGTTAACTTTGTTGTGTGTGTTAAGAAATGTTTTTTTTAAAAAAAACTTTTATAGTTTGATTGCAGACAATGTTATATAACACAAATATCATATTTATTAACAAATATTATAATATTAGCAATAAAATTAAATGTACAAATGTGCTATTAAAAAGCCAAAATCACTTTTGGTAGCCGAAGGCATTATATATACTAAAAAACAATAGGCGTTTTACAAATACAGAATATGCATTGACAATCATATATTAAATATAAAAAGAGATATTTTAGCTTAAAAACAGGTGTTTGATTTAATAAGTAATATGTCGTATTAAAGACCAAAATACTCACGGACCAGGATAAAATTTTAAAATAAATACCCACATACTATTTTTACTTATTATCTAGTTAAAATATCTAATATTTTCTTTTAGAATTACTTGTAATATTTCTTGCAACTTCTGCATTATCATACATATTGCCTTTCGTTTTTTTTAAATAAAGCCGTACTTGTTATTGCTCGTGATCTCATTGAAAAAAGGCTAAGTCATAAAAAAAGAAATTTTGTTTACAAAAAAATAAAGTCTAGAATCGTACAGTGATAAAAATAATATTTTAACATTAATTTGTGTGAGATTTAGCGAGTCAGTTCGAGTGATAAAAACTATCGTTGTTCAGTATTATTAATGGTTTTCTTTGAAACAACACTTTCTAAAAACATTTTAGTATAAATTCCTAAAATCGACAATATTATATGCTTCATAAATATATTTTGTATGTTCGTTTCTGTTAATTGACATAATTGAGCTTAAAAAAAATTTTGGTAAAGGGCGCTTTTAAACAAACCACCTTTTAGCAATGAAAAAAAGTAATTTTTGAATAAATAGTTTATTAAAAACGTTTTAAATGTGGTATTCCGAGCAAAAGTTTCTGGAAATCATTCTTTACTGTTTTTAATAAAACGTAAAAGGCGAGAAGTCTTTTTAACCTTTTTTTGTTATTAGGACATCCTGATTTTATATATTTTTTGAGATATATCTAGTATACCTCTATGTTTTGTGTGTGAATGTTTGGGTTTTCTGGGTTTACGAAGTTTGTTTTGTGACATATTGTGTGATGTGTAAAACCTTGTTTTTTTAGGTTTTTATAACCTTTCCACTCGTCTGTCGTAATGATTGTGATTTTTCTACTCTTTTAGCCATTAATTCATTCATTACTTTCTGTGTTCTTCTACGTGAAAGTTTGTAGAACACGTTTTTCGTTCTCCTACATACCCTTCCAATACACCAGATTTGTTCAAATCTTCTACCCGTATTGTACTTTGTGGTACTTAGTGCTGTTTCATCTACTTCAATAACCTCATTTGGTATTCTTATTTTCGTTTTTTTCATTTTTTTAAATTGATGTTTAAAAATGTCAATTATTGTATTTATAAGCTTCATTCCAATCTCATATTCCTTTTTGATGTTTTTTAATGTAGTAAATTGTGACCCTTCGTAGATAACCAGTAGAATTTTAGCCAACGGTGCTTTGGTTTTAAAGAAAACAGAGTTCTTTCTGATGCTTTGTTGTTTCTTTCCACATATTCTAGATGTACACATCATTATTGGCTCTTCTTTGTTCTTGGTCGTGTATCTTTTCATGCTTTTTCGACATTTTTGGGGTTAAAGTTTGTCTTTAAAACTCCATAGTTTTGGGTGTAATCTATGTTTTTGCTCGGAGAATCGATGATTTTAAGCAAATCTATTCTGTTTTTCACATTTATCGTGGGTTTTCTTTAATTAAAGATGGTTTGTTTATTCGGCACTTTTACCAAACATTCTAGGCTTTTAGTCTAAGTTTTTCTAGATCATAAGACTTATCGATATTGAGTATTTTAGTATTTTTCAATATGTTTTTTTTTTTGCGTCATTGTTGTGTTCTTTTTGTTATATTTTTTACGTTTTTGTTTTTTATTCATTAAGATCGAATTTTTTTACAATTTTTAGATTCCGTTTTTTTTCTTCTATTCTTTGTCTTTTATAGTTGAGATTGCAGTATGTATGTGTATACTCTTGACCAGCTGTTAATTATTGTCATGGGTTTATGGTGTACCGACAAAAAGATATTTAAAAAACAGTTCTATTACTATAATAGTGTAAATATTTTGAATAGTATTGGGGCAATGATGTTTTGGGGTTTATTTAGCTTTTAATTGTAGAGATGATTCAATTATAAAGTTTATTTCGCATGATGTAACCACAAACTTATACCTGTATTTTTTTTAATTTCTTGATATATTGCAAGTTTATATATTTTGTGTACTATGAAATTGTATTTGTTTTATATTTTTAGAGATTTTTTTAAAAATGATCATACACTCGTTCGAATATAAAAACTTGTAATATTAATATAAAACTGAAACTCAAAATGTTAATATAAATCTGAAAGCTCAAAATGGTTTTTATAAACCGAAAAACCCAAAGCTTATTATGAACCTAAAAACTCAAAATATTTAATTTAGAACCTGAAAACACAAAAAGTTTGAATATGAACTTGAAAACACAAAAAGTTTGAATATGAACTTGAAAACTCAAAATGTTAATATGAACCTGAATTTAAAATGTTAATATAAATCTGAAAACACAAAATATTAATATAAACCTATGAAATAAAATATTAGTATGACCCTAAAAACTCAAAGTATTAATATGATCCCAAGAACTCAAAATATTAATATAAATTCGGAAACACAAAATGTTAATATGAACCTGAAAACTCAAAATGTTAATATAAATCTGAAAACTCAAAATATTAATATGAAGCTTAAAACTCAAAATATTAATATAAACTGAACACTTAAAATGTTAATTAAATCTTGAAAACTCAAAATATTAATATAAACCCAAAAACACAAAATCTTAATATAATCCTGAAAACATAAAAAGTGAATAGGAACCTAAAAACACAAAATATTAATAGGATCTAAAAACCCAAAATGTTAATATGAATCTGAAAACATAAAATGTCAATATGAACCTGAAAACACAAAATGTTAATAAGAACCTAAAAACTAGAAATGTTAATATAAATATAAAAACTTAAAACGATAAAATGAACTGAAAATAAAATATTAATATAAACCTGAACACTTAAAATATTAATATAAGTTTAAATACTTAAAATAATAATAAGATCTAGGAAAACTCAAAACATTTATATAAACGCAAAAACACAAAATGTTAATATAAACCTGAAGTTCCAAATATTTTTGTTGTCCTAAAAACAGCATATATAAAAAAAATCAAGATATTAACTAAAGAAAACTCAAAATACAAATTTAAATTTAAAAACGCAAAGGTGTCTCGTATATGAAAAGTAAAAAATTAATATGGGCCTGAAAACTTCGAATATTAATAAAAACTAGAACCTGAAAAGTTAAAAAATATTCAAAAACTTAGAATTAGACTAAACTTAAAACTTAAATATTGCTTTATTAAAATAAAAAACATTGACTATATCGTGGTTTTCTTATTATTTTGTATATTAAAAGCCTTAAATATTATATGAGCACGAAAAATTAGTGTTAAATTAAATTCGAATTCAAAATATTTATCATTAAAATAAAAAGCTTTAGCTAAAACAGAACTATCTTACTTTTTGTTTCTGAAAAGCATCGTAAAAAAAGTATTAGAAAAACACATAAGACAAAAACTCGGGATTATTCAAATATTTTTGTTTCCAGTTTTTGATTAAATTAGAATTTAAAGTCTTTTAGTTTTTTTTTGAAATTATATGTTTTCGAACTCAATTTAATATTTTGATTTGCAATTTATATTAATAATTAGAGTCTTCGCTTTTTACTAATATTCGCAGATTTCAATTTGTATTATGTTTTGAGCTTTTAGAAACTTTTTCGGTTTTCTTTTTTGTTTTATCAATATTTTGAAGTTCCATGTTTATATTAGAATTTCGTGTTTTAGTAATTCGATATTAACTTGAGCTTTTAAACTATAGTATTTTTTTAAGTTTTCAAGTTATTATTAGTAGTTTAAGGTTTTAGATTAATATAAATATTTTAATTTTTTAGATCATTTTTAATATTTTGAGATTTCGTGTTTATGTTAATAGTTCAAAAATTCTGATTCTATTAATGTTTTAGGCTTTTAGACTCGAATGGATGTAACTTTTTTCAAAAAAACCTAAAAATAAAATACAAGTTTATAAACTTCGATTATAGATAAACTTACATTAAATTTTACAAACTTGCATACAAAAACTATTTTTCAAAAATTAGAGATATATAAAGCTAACGTTAATTAACAGATTCAGGGCGATTAGCCGTAATTGTAAAAATTCGTGGCATGATAATAATGCTATCGTGAAAATAATGACAATGGTTTTTACTAATTAAATTATTTTTGATCAAAAATTGATTAAAGAGGCTGGCGTGACGAAAGTGTTATAGCATTTTTAAATGTAAAAAATGTATTTTGGTCTAATTTCTCGCTATCACTTTTGTCCCGGTCTTTTTTGTGAAGGTAATGTCAGCTAGAAAACAGACTATATTATATTTTTTTTTACTTAAATTTACTATAACACTTTCGTCACGCCAGCCTCCTTAATAAATTTTTGATTAAAAATAATTTAATTAGTAAAAACCATTGAAATTATTATCACGCTACAAATAGTTCGATGCTGGTTATTAATTGTGACAGTTAGAATACAAATAATTAATTTACTTAAAAGCGATTATTGATATTTCCAGAAGACAGACAAAATGGATAAGAAAATAATTGAAAAAATACTGTCAATAAGGTTCCATGCGACGATTAAACTGACAGACATAATTATGGAACACGTGTTGTTGTATAAGAATAGGGGAGAAATTTATTCGATCTGCTTTAGTAGCATTGAACGTCAAAATTTTAATAGATTTTGTAGTAAATTTAGAATTTGTTTAGGCAATTTAAATGCGATTGAGTATATTAAAACCCAAACCCTGTTTCTTAAAGTGTATTCAGAAGAGATGCAAGAAGATAAACTAAATTTTATTGAAATGATACACGCACAGAGTAGTCATCCCGGAAGACAACGATTAATAAATTTATTGAAGGAAAGGCTATATAGTTTCACTAGGGAGGAAATCGGGGCTATTGGTCGTAGGTGCCAACAGTGTGCTGCAAGAAACCTCATAAATACTCGTTCAGTAATTCTGTCTATAAAAGCCTTTTTTTTATAAAAGAGAGATGTTTGTTCGATTTGATTGATCTAAGACATTATTCAATGATAAATAACAATTATAATTGAATGTTAGTGGGGGTGGAGAGTTTTTCAAAATTTGCTCGTGAAACACTTTTAAAGAATAAATCGGGAACAGAAACTTGCATTGCTCTTGAAAACATTTTTCTAATGTTTATTCCACCCACTATACAGCATACAGACAACGGAAAAGAATTTGTAAATTTCAGTATTGTCACTTTATGTGAGGAGTTTCGGATAAGGCATGTAAGAAGTAGAGCTCGTTGCCCTTGGGTGCAGGGTCAAGTTGAGCGATTAAATAAAACGATAAAGTTTAGCATTTTCTCTCTCTGCCAATCTTTAAATATACCAGGTCAGTGGATAAAAGATTATAAGAAAGTTATATATAAATATAACAATATTATACATGCCACAACCAGAAAAGGATTGATGGAGGTAAGGTTTGGATCTGGACCACATTGCGGTTTTGCAGATTATGTTGATTCAAATATCGTTAAAGCTCTTTTTCATGAGCTAGGCGCCGAGGATGCTCAAGGCTTGCTGCTTCCAGAACCTACAAATTTCTCCTCTTCTTAACAATGGGATATAGAAATGACAAGAATAAAAGCAGAAAAACAACTCAAGTCTTTCTGCTGAGAGAATAATTGCAAGGGATAGATGGAGAAACGATGAATTGGTTATTCCGATTGGGAGAAGGGGTGTGAGATTACGACACACAAGCGCCAATAGAAATACTAAACAGTTTGCTATTATTGATCATATAGTTACGCAAATATATGTGGTTTTCGAAATTAATGCGATAAGTCTTTTAAAATTAGTTTAAGAAGACAATCGGGATATATTTATGTTAGATATACCCGCAAGAGATGTTAGTTTGTTAGTTTAAAATATAGTTTTAGTAAAATTTAAATTAAGAACAATTTTTTAATATGAAAACTTCTTATATCGAATTATAAAGCTTGGCTAGATGCGGTTATAGCCCCCTCTTTTTTGCTCTAAAACATAAAAAAATATAGTAAAATGTGTTTAATAAATAACGATAATTATAAAAAAGTGGTCTAAAGTTTGTGAAAAACACCTTTTGTTAGACGTTTAAATTTAAACTCGTTTACCAGGTTTTTTAATGTGCCCTTTTGGTTAGTGGGTTGTTTTTTTATGTATCTTTTAAGTATTCCCCACAGCGATTAGATAGTTTGAGTGTGTATTTCGGAGTTATTCGGGTCTACAAAATGTTTTCTATAATTTTTTTTCAAGTTTTTGAAAAAAACCTTGTCGAGGCAGTTATAACCCTTCCATTCAGCTCTAACCATAGTCGTTTCAGGACAGACGTTTCTTAAAAGAATACCGTGTAGTATTTTAGAGTTTCGTATACCTACTAACCCGTAAAAATTTTTCTTAAGGCTCCGGTAAATACCCCCAAGACACCAAAACGTTTCAGGTATCCTCCCTACATTCCCCTTTCGTTTTGTTAATTTCGTTTCGTCAACTTCAACCAAACAATCTCGGCTCCAAGTTTTAGTCTTTTATTTTCATACAAATTTAAACGTAAAATCTTTAAAACAGTATTGACACCATCTTTTCCGACTTATAATTCGTGTTTTATTTTTTTTATTGGGATATCTCTCGACCACATGTAAAGTATAAAAATTATTTTCTTTAAAGGTAAATGAACACCTTCGAAAATAGGCCCTTTTTCGAACACAAATTTCTTTTTTAGCACATTTTTTGGCTAAACAACGCCACCGTAGATCAGCCCCAAATTTCAACTCCCCTAAAACCAGCATATTTCTACAAACCAGACAAAACCTTTTTTTCTGCGATAAGACCGATTTTAATCCATAGATTGAAACATCCGACTGCCGAAATGCATTCATCTTCATTTTCTTTTTTGTCCACATGAGGGGTTGTTTTTTTTAGAGCAAAAAATCGGAGACTATAACCGCATTTAGCCTAAAGTTTTAATTATAACAAACACTATATAAACTTATGTAAAGTAAAATTGGCTGTTAAAAATGCATTAGATAAATACTAAAACCAGTTTTTGATAAATTTAAAAAACATTAAAAGAACTGAATAAAAACTTTTTCGTTGTCGATATAAAGTTTACATTATGATAAATTTCAAATTAAGCAAAACGATTGGTTAAAAAAGTAAAAAAATTAGCAAAAACAAAATAGAAAAATAATCTAAAAAGTAGTAAAAAATTTTAAAAAACCAAGTAAAAAGTTCGTAAAAGTTACTAAAAAAGCTTCGTTTATAGTTAAAATCGTTATAAGTTATGTGAAAAATCGAATGTGATCCTGCTAAAAGGTTCGTAAAAATGACTGTTAAAAAACTAATTAGACATTCAATAAAAACTTGTATAGAAGTAACTAAAAAGGCTTCTGTTTGTGATCAGATTTTTTGGGAGTTGAGTAAAAAAAATTAATTAGAATATCAGTAAAAAACCAGTAAAAAAATTAATTAAAAATTTAGTAAAAAATTCGTATCAAACTCATCAAAAAGTTTTTTTTGCGATTGGGATTATAGGAAGTTTTGTAAAAAAAATAATTAAAATTTCAGTAAAAAAATCTGTAAAAAAATTAATTAAAAATTTAGTAGAAAATCCGTTTCAAACTCATTAAAAAGCTCTTGTTTGCGATTGGGATTGTTGGAAGTTGTGTAAAAAAAATAATTAAAATCTCAGTAAAAAATCAGTAAAAAAATCCGTGATGCTTCATTTTGTCCAAACTCAAAATGTCCAAACTTAAAATGTCCAAATTCAAAATGTCCAAACTCAAAATGTCCAAACTCAAAATGTCCAAACTCAAAATGTCCAAATAATCAAACTGTCTGGATTAGTTATGTATTAAATATTTGAGTACAAACTAAATATATTAAATAAAATTATCAAATTTAAAAACATTTGAACAGAAATATTATTTAAAAAGATCTTTTCATAGACTCAGATCGATAAATGTCACGATACAAAATATAATAAAATCAAAAATAGCATTAAATATATTTTAATTAAAGCGTTAAATTAAAAAAATTTAAAATTGATAAATTGTCTTTTAAATTAAAAAAGTTTTTTAATACGATTTCAACAAAACTGTATATTAAATTTTTTTATTTTAACACTTTAATTTAAATATATTTGATGCTATTTTTGATTTATTATATTTTGTATCGTGACATTTATCGATCTGCGTCTATGAAAAGATCTTTTAAAATAATATTTCTGTTTAAGTGTTTTCAAATTTGATAATTTTATTTAATATATTTAGTTTGTACTCAAATATTTAATACATAACTAATCCAGACAGTTTGATTGTTTGGACATTTTGACTTTGGACATTTTGACTTTGGACATTTTGACTTTGGACATTTTGACTTTGGACATTTTGAGTTTGGACATTTTGACTTTTGACATTTTAACTTTGAACAAAATGAAGTAGTACCATTGAGTTGTATTATGTAGTTGTTTTCGTTTTTTTTTAATTGTTTTTTATTGTGGCAGGCCAAAAAAGAATAGGTTTGTTTGTGCAGCTGTCAACAATATTTGTTTATAAATTTAACATCATCTCTTTACAACAATATATATGAAACAATAAATAAATTTTTTTAGTAATAGAACTATTTTTCAAATATCTTTTTGTCCGTACACCAAAAACCCAGTACACCATAAACCCATCACATTTATTAATATTTTTGTTAACAATTATTAGAAATTTTTTTCAATTTATTTTAGTTAAAAAACATTTTTTAATTAAAAAAAAGATTCTGGGTGAAAAGATTAAGATACATGTTAAAAAATATAACCAAGAGCGCTGCAGGCCTAGTATATGTTTATAATTGATGAATCTTTCTTAAAAAAAATTTTTTTTATTACCTCTGTGTAGTCTCCGGGAGAGAATTAAACCTTATGCCTTTGAACCATCTTTAGTTTTGTTGCACGCTTGACTATATTTTTAATAACTAGCTTTTAAAAAAAACAACAGATTTTAAAAAAGCATCAATTCGAATGAGAATAAAATCAATACAAATGTGAAATAAGCTAACTCGAATGAAAAAAGACTACCTCGAATGAGGAAAAAAACGAATTTGAATAAAAAAAGACTAATTTAAACGGGGAATAATATATATAACAAATAAAATTTATATAAGAGCATTATATACAAAAAAAAGCAAGAAATATACAACTATATCTATGTCTAAAACATAAGCGACAGATGCATTAAAAATTAAATTGCATAGTTATATAAAAATATAAGTTAAAATATATAATAATATTTTTATTCAAAATAAAATTAAAATTAAAATTAAATAAAATCGCAACATTAATATAATATATTAAAAAACATTACAGCTTTAAAAAAACTGAGCGCATCTATAAACAATTTTAAATGTTGAAAGGTCTTTGTTAATATATAAAAATTTTTAGAAAAAACAAAAACCTTTTAAAATTGGGCTTGTTACTTTAATATTTTAGTCGCTATGAAACATTAGTAAATAAACAACACGACTTATAACTTTTAAAAAAATGTTCTTTTTGGTCTGCCGGTTTTTTGCTCATAGACGAAAAAACGGCATTTTCGCCCAAAACTAGAAATAAATTAAAAAACTGTTTTTTTGCCCAGATTATAAAATAAATGTTAAAAAAAAATGTTGGGTAAAAAAAACGAGTTTTTAATTTAAGATTTGAGCGAAAAATGACTTAGCCTTTATCTTGATTTTATAAAAAATATACAAAAAATTTTATATTTTTATAAAACATACAGTAAAGTTTCTCTAATATACCGATTCTATAATTTACTGAAATTTTTTAATTTTGTATAGTTCTATAAAACAAAATCCTCAAATTTACCGAAATCCATAATTTACCGAAAAATATTCCATGGTAGACAAAAAAAATTTGAAAACTAAGCGTAAACAAAAAACACATCTTACCATAAAAGAAAAGAAATAATAAAATTCTCAGCACAACATCCACCGTTCTCAAACGTTTTTCCATCTGATTTTTTTACAAAAAAGATCAAGAAAGAAATAGATTCAAGATCAATAGGAAATTATTTAAAAAATAAGGAAAATTTAAATTCGGAAATAACCAACGACAATAATAAAAAACACAGAAGATCTCTTGTATATAATCAAATAGAGAATAAAGTTCTTTCTTTTGTCGATAAAATAGAAATAAAAGTGGTATAATAACAGACGATATTTTAATACGAAAGGCCGTCTTTTTTGCTGAACAATTGAAAATAAATGAATTCAAAGCCTCTAAAGGTTGGCTTAATAATTTTAAAAAAAGAAACAACTATAAACTCCGAAAATTACACGGAGAAACCTTTAGCGAAGAGAAAAAAGATTTTTCGTTGTTCTTTGGGGAGATAAAAACACTCATT
>SBJP01000293.1:0-18523 GCA_014805705.1 Cucumispora dikerogammari | reverse complement strand
TCACGGACTTTTGAAGTAACGTATTGTTCTATATTAAAATACATTTTTTCTATACAAATTAATATGGGACATTTCGTCACGCCAGCCTCTTATATTAATTAAACATCAAAAAAAAATTTTCTATTTAAATAATATAGGACATTTCGTCACGCGGGACATTTCGTCACGCGGGACATTTCGTCACGCGGGACATTTCGTCACGCCACATTTATGAGCTTTATTATAACTGCATTGCTTAAATCTTATCCTTTCTGGTTGTGATGGAATGTTGATTAACAAAAGCATTTGCTTATAGCGAAAAGAAACAATGTTTCAAAGATACAGTTTAATGAGACTTTACACATGTCGAGCCGTGTTTTAAAATTAGACTATGATCATTCTACTATGGCTAAAGGAAATAACATAAAAGCACGTGGCCTTATAAAGAAATCTTGTTTTTTGCTACTGTATATTCCTTTAATAAGAAAGATTCTGAAAACAATACTCAATCCGAGAACAACGTCACTATAATTACAAAAATCGATGTTGACGTCTTTTACGACACCATGTCGAGCGAAAAACAAAATGAAAGTGACCATATCTTTCAATCACCTATATTTTCACTGATAAAGAATCTAGTTTCATCTCGGAGACCAGCGTTACGGCTTTAAATAACCGAACAATTGGTTTTTTTAGCGTTGTCGTTTTATCGAAACGAATAAACACGGCCATATTAATTGTTTCAAAAACTAACTCAGCTGAAAAAAACACAACAATTTCTTTGTGATCTTTCTTTTCGCAATATTGGTAAAATCGCTAGTATAAAAACAATACACTACTTTTAAACATAATAACAAATAAAAATCAAAAACAGATCACAAATTTGATAATATATTTTATAGCCGTCTTATATTTTCTATTTATCTTTTTATTAGACATTTTTTTTAGACTTGCACCTGCGTTACTGCCTCTTATTATATTTTCAGCCACGTTTTATATAAAATGAATATTTTTAAAAACATAGTTATATTTCAAATTGATTAATCAATATATACTAACTGCTTATTATGTTTCGTTTTTAATAACGTTTTATTTGAACTTTTTTTAAAACATTTGTTTCAAATATGCTATTTTACAATCTATTGTCTTTTGTTCGTTTTCACTGTTATATAATCTTGACTCATTTAATTGTCACTTATTGATCCGTTTATTATTTCTATATATGCGGTGTCTATTATTCTGTTTTGTTCTAAAGGAACAGTGTCATGTGTCTATAATGACTCGAAAATACAAAAAACAAGCAAATATAGTTTGGTTTAAAAAAAGCGGTTTTAAAAACTTTTATCGTGCCACGCTTTTTATCATATACAAAACATACATATATTGATGTTATCTTTAACAAATTGTCTGTATTTGTGATAAAATGTAGGTGAAAACTGCTGCTCTATCTGCCAATATAGCTCAGATATAGTTTATCATTAAAATAAAAAAAAAGTTTTTCGATAATTTTTAAGTTTTGTTATGTAGTGACATTAAAATATATTGGTGTTTTTATTAGAAATCTTAATTTGAAAAAATCTTTTTGAATAATTAATTAGCGCAATGTTAAATTTCCCTACGATAGCGAAGAAAAATTGCTTAAAAACAGTTCAATAAATACACATTTCTAAACACATAAATTAGATTTATACATCGTATATAAGTTAAAATCAAAAATAAATAACTACTTTAAAGAATATTTGTGTATCTACTCAATTTCGATACAATGTTAGTTTATATGAAACTTACCGCGGCTCTCCCGTTGTTTACCGTTTTTTTATGTTTTTATATAATTCTAATAAATCACACCGCCTTTTTTCTGACATTAAAAAACTTCTATAACATATATTAAAACTAATTCACTTATTTTTTTTCTTTTTACATTTAAAAACTTTTTGTACTTATACACTACGTATATAAACTTTTAAAATATCAAAAATGTATCATATATATATTTGTTACATAAAAAACTTTTGTTGTAGAAAATATATTATATATATTATTTATAGTTCTTTACGTTTGTAACTGTTTCAACCTATAAAAATATTGTTTAGTTTCAAGAAATACTTCAAAAAAAAAAAACGAAAAAAACTTTTCTTTTTACTAAAAATTGTTTAAGAATTAAATCATAATAAAAAAAACACACTTTTTCGATCAAAAAAAAATAAAACTTTTACGAACATTACACATCGTTTTTTTCAACATATAAACACTTAAACTTTTGAAAAAGAGTTACAAAAAGCAATACTAATCAAAAAACTACTATAAGAAAATTTATAAAAATTTTTTTTCTAATCGTAACTTTTTTCTAATAAAAAAATCTTGCACGTTCTAATAAGTAAAATGTATTCTTTTTTTTCAATTTTAAACTTCTCCCATATTTATCCTTCTTCTTTTAATTAAAATTGTGAAAGATTTTATACATAGAAACGTTGTCAAATATTTAAAACCTGCCGGTATTTTATCACCTAAATCGTGACAATAATTTCTGATATCGATTTAAGCTAAGCTATAAATAAAATTTAACAATAAAATATAAATTTTGGTTGTACGTAACATTTCAGCTTTCATTTCAAAAGTAAATCAAAAAACTTATATGTCATAAATCGTAAAAAAACTATAAAACTCACAAATCAACAAGAAAGAGATTGCTAGAGTCAATACTTGTTCAAAGAAAAATATATCATTAAAATATCAAAAAATCTTTTTCACGAAACATTACTTTAAGAACTAAACTAAGGCGGTTTTTTTATTCGGAAATTACTAAAATACTACCACTGGGGCTAAATAAAGCGAAAGTGTCTACACTAAAAAATTTCTGTAATTATTATAAAAGAATAGCTTTAAAACTCATGAATAAAAAAACATTTGCGTGCAGGAAAAGGTGTCCAACACCAAGTAAAATATATATAATTTAAATCAAAAAAAAAATCTAGGCGTTAATAATCGAAAAAAACAGAGAACCAAAAGTATGTCCAATTAAATTCAAAACTCTATTATTACTACGAAGACTTTTAGTTTAATAAAAGAAGCAAAAAAAAACTAAAGAAAACATATTAATTAAACTCTTTTAAATTTATTAAATTTCTGTTTTAAAAATTGATATGTTTCAACTGCGATTAGGCTTTTAAAAAAGTTCTTATTTAATTAAATTTTCTATATATTATTATACGTATTGTTTCGTATATAAGACGAAACCGAGCTGTTTTTTTGTCAAATTTAATCGAATTATTGCCTAATGATAATATACAATATTTTCCTTAAAATAATATGTTTCCATACGATACTAAAAAATATGAAAAAACAATTATAATATCAGAAAAATAGTGAAACAAAAAAACAACAAATTCAAGGGCAGTAATAAGTTTTTATTTTTTACAGACACCCTACTTACATTCGCACGATAAATGTTAAAAACAAATTACTTTAATTAAAGCGACTCTCGTTTTATTCAGCTCCCCTTAATCTTCTATTTTATAACTCGAGTTTTAATAAAATTTTTCTTATTTATTTACAAACATTTTGTTTTTTTACATTTAAAGCAATATTAAAAAAAGAAAGATTTTCTTTAAAGCACAAGTTTCTTACAGTTTAAATTGTTTAATATATTAACATCTATGTTAAATATAATTGTAAATAACAATGAAGAATTATATTCGAAGCTTCTTTTATATATGAAATAATATATAATAAATATATATATTATAAAAATATTTCACTAAATTTTTTTTTAATTTTATAAATTTGTCTTAAACATCACATGTTTTAATATTTACAGTTGTTTCTTGCTCATCGTATATTTATTTGATTTTACTTTTGACATCCTTGTATTTAATATTTAATAAGGAGATTTATTATTTTATCATTATTTTTACGTACTTACACTTACAGCTTATAACAGAATCATTAAATATTATAAAAACAGTCAAATGCCAATAAAATTCAAAAAGTTTGTTATAAACAACACAATTTAATTAAAGCCAATCCCCAAAATAAGAACGGAAACGTTATTTTAATTACAAATATTTAAAATATTAGTATCTTGTTTTATAAAAAGAAAAACGATTAATGGAAGTTTAAAGGTTTAAATTAAATTCGTAAAAAATGTTAATGTTTTTTTTCATTACCAATTTTTTTATCAATTTTGTTTTTATTTTATGCAAAAGTTCCATTATTTTGTTGTAATAAAGATTTCTTTTTTTTAGTGTTTTCGTTTTATCTATTATTTAAGAGCATAGTAGGTGTTTTTATTATAAGTTTGCTATTTTAGTTATATTTTGTAAGTTTCGCGATATGTTAATAAAATCTGTGATATTTTGTAAAATCGATATTAAAAAACAAGCAAACATTTAATAAATATAACACAAGATCTAATGCAGAGTATAATTACTTATAATTAAAGCAACTAAAAAATATTAATTAATTTATTCTGATCAAACCAGGTCTAAAAGGAGATAATTAAAAAAATTTCGAGTGAACAACTTACGTCGATTCTACGGTGTGAAAAGTCCATTTAAATAAGAAAAAATGCCATTTTAATGATGAGAAAAATATTCGTTTTTTATATATTTTCGACAAAATTTTAACCATGCCCTCTAAAGCTTTTCATAGCTGGGAATCATCGTAGAGTTGATTTGTTCAAGTACTGATTGAAGGCTTAGAGGGACGTTGTAACTGTTCTTGTTATTATCTTAGTAAAAAAACACATCGTTTTTCGCAGACTATCTGAAAAATAGGAAAACAAGAATCCTTTATCGTCTGTTTATAGTAATTTTCCCTATAAGGGAATAAAAAAAATCTTTTCATTCAAATCATATATTCAAAAATGCAAAAACAAACGATATTTGTCTCAGTTCTCTTTCTATTACTTACCTTATATCCTTATAGTTCTAATGCCGATTGGAATAATGAAGATCTTCTTTCTTTTATAGAAAAAGAAAACAAAACTGTAGAAGAGCTTAAAAAAACTACGGGGTTCATTAATACTTATGTTTCCTTAAAAAGATATCATTTTTTGAATAACGACAGCTTTATAGACAACACCGGGGAAATGGATCTCTCAAACGACTCTCAGACAAGTGAAAAACAGGGTGGAAATAAGAAGGATCAAAAATCTTATTCCACAGAATCTTCTGGAATATATAATGAAGCTAATCTTGAAGCCAAGACAAATCTGACAAGCATAAACAGAAACAGCAGCCCAGAAATTAAAAATGAAGATAATGTTGATCCAGACAAGTCACGCGAATCAACTTCACTAGAGTTAACTACAGCCTCTTTCATAGATGACATAGAAGAAAGTTCTGGAGACGACCCTGGCGGCTCTGAAGAATATGTGGCTTCAGCTTCTAGCACCGTTGCACTAAATTTTTTGGAACCTGTCTATTCTAGCGAGGACTCTGAATCTGTTCAAGTAGAGGAAATTTTTTCAACAGATCTTGGGGGTGATGAACCATTGGTAACAGACCCATTGACCCAACCAAGGATGAGAACGAAAGCATTTGTTTCAACGGAAACTCCTGATAAACAATATAAACCTACTTCGACAGAAGAATCTAAAACTTCAGCAAGTGTTTCCGAAACCACTGAGGATCAGGGTGAAAATTCACAAAACAGCCTGACAAGTACTCCTAAAACCAGCACCGTTTTGACAGACATCTCGCGCCAAACAAAACCCGATAGTTCAGACACTTCCAGCGACGACAAAAATGCCTCTCCGTTGACATTAGTTATTATTTCGGCATTTGTTCTTCGTTTCATTATATAGAACTCTGATCTCTCTCTTTAAACTTATCACTGATCCTCCAGCGAGATTATTAAGAATGAAGTCGACTGTATGCTTTATGTCTCTCCTATGTTCTTAGGTGTGCTTTCAATAATATACCTGTAGACTCACACGCCCCTTTGTTTAATCTATGATTTATTAGTATCAAAAAAAATATAATAAAATAAATAACTTTCAAGTTTAAGTTGAATTAGTTTGTAGTTACATATTCAAATCATTTTAAGATCGCGATTAATTCTGTGTTTTTAATAACTTCTATTTTAGAACATCTTTTCAAATAGTTGGGCTATTTACATTTTTTATTAGCATTCTTTTTTGTGCTGTTTTTACCCATGTTGTTTTAACCTCAATGTTGTTTTGTCGATATGTGTTTTGATTAATATTTTTTCAGTGTGTTCATAGTATAAAAAAATTACACAAAAAGTTGTTACTTTTAAATTTGCTTTAAAAAGTGTTTACATCGCTGGTCTATATTAGCATGTTACTTTAAAAAAAAGCTAACTGTGTCACTCATATATTTGATTTATCAACAGATAAAGGTGAAATAACTAGTTGCTTTTATAGTTTTTTTAAATACTTTTATTCATTAATTAAAACTCAAAGCTGTTGAAAAAACTGATAAAAAAAACACTTGTTTTAGTCATTTAACAATAAAAACATTATTGTTTTTATTGTTTCGTTTGTTATATATTTCATTGATATATCACAATACTCTAATTATATTGTAAGGCTGCCTGTCTGTTTTTATAGTCTGTAAATATTCATAAAGTCAAGTGAAATACTTGCAATTGAACTCACCAAATAATATAGTTTTGAATTAAAACTGCATAAATAGATACATGAGTGCATTAATGCCGCTTGCTTCTATTAACAATTGCCAGTAACACGCACAGTTACGTGAACTAGCCGTTTCTTTTTTTTCATATCATTTAATAATAATTCCCTAAAATCTTTCAGTATTTTAACGTTCATTTAAAAACTTATATAGCAAATATTAAAATTTTGTTTACCATTTTTTTTATTTTTCCTACGTTTAAAGACTCTTTTATATCTCGTCTCTTACTGGCAATCTTTTCATAACGTTACTTTTACAGGTTTTTCATAATTTATAAATTTAGGTTGCTTTTATATAAAGCCCGATGATCATAGATATAATCATTAAATTGAATAGAATCATAAAACAGAAAATAGGGTCGTTGTTCAAATGTTTTAAAAAAACGACAATTTAACCAAAAAAAATCTTTGATCTTCATAAAAAAGGTCTTAAAAACAACTTTTTTTTGCAAGAAAACCTATAAGAAACATTAATTTTATTGTTTAAATAATAGACAAAACCTGATGTGTTTTTGTTTTCTGGTCTTATATTATTTACAAGAGTTGAGATTTTCGTAGAGATTTATCTGTTATTTCTTCTAAAAAAACTTGCTTTGAAAAACATATTAGCAAAAAAAAGTTGTTAAAATCTTTAATTTTGAAGAAAGAAAAGATATATTAAGTCGGTTTTGTGTTGTTTTTGTAAACTACTGTGAAGTCGACAAAAGAAGAAAAAAAAACGGGTTATTCGGCAATTGAAAAACCGTTTTTTCGGCAACTTTCACAATTAAACTTATATAATTAAATTAAGTATTAAAAAAATTAGATCATGAATAAAATGTAATTTTCGAAGACAAAACAAGGCAAACAGATTATATCTCTGAAAGGCTATAAATACACACACCACAGCAAAAAAGAGAATATCTAGATAGCGTTGTAAGAATAGAAAATGAACCGGTGCTTTAATTATAAATAAAACGAACGAATTAGCGAGAAAATACATAATCACGCTCCAAATCATAATTCTATCGACAAAACAAAAATAATAGAGCAAATTAAAAAAAGTTTCACAACAACAACTGAACGCCCCCATAGATATAATTACAAAACATACAAAAAACGTAAAAGAAGACATAATAAAGACAATTCCAAACTTTGGTTATTTGAGAGATACAATAACTCGAACGAGAAATATTACGGGCGGATACTCAATAAACAAACTAGACGATGTTCCGGGATGTTTAAAGATAAATTTACAAGTAGAAAAATTTCTGCAGTATGATACAGGGCTTGAGGACAAATAAAGAATGATTATCTTTTATTTTTCAAGAAATACAAGATATTTAAAAGAATCGACGATATTGTTAATGGACGGACATTTAAATTAAGCCCATCAAGTTTTTATCAATTATATACAGTTTACACACAGATATTTTGAAAAACATGTTCATTTATCTATGTTTTGATGATAACAAAAAAACAAGCAATTTATTATAAGATTGTTTCAATATTTAAGCGAGACGCTAAAAACCCAACCGAAATATATAATTTTTGACTTCGAAGCGGCTGTAATTGCTGCAGCAAGATTGGTCTTTGTTAACGCAAGCGTAGAAACATGTTTATTTCATTTTGGACAAAGCATATAAAAAAAAGTTCAAACACTTAAACTCAGTGAAAATTATAAAAAAGACGAAAATACAAAAAGCACAGTAAGACGATGTTAAATTTTGAGTTTTGTAAAGACAGATAAAATAGAGACGGAATTTCAACAATTAAAAGAAAAATACAAAAATTTTATTAGAAAAAACGAACAAATAAACAAGTTTATTACTTATTTCCAACAAACATATATAGAAGAGACAGATAACATAGAAGTTTATGTTTTGTCTTTATTTAAAAAAGAGCTTTAATCTGTTTGTAATAGAACAATAAACTCTATACAACGTACAACTAACTCTGTCGAAGCATGGCATAAATCGTTGAATTCTAAGATAAATCACGTCATCTGAACATTGCAACGTTTATCAACGTTATTCAGAAAGAGGAGGAATTGTTAAGACTTTTTCTTAGCCGAGTAAAATCAGGTAAAGTGTATTTCTCTGAGATAAATTTAAAAAAAGAAGAAAAGTTGCGAATAATTGTCAATAATTATAACAAATACCAACGAAAGAATTTTTTTAAAGCTCTAAACTTCATTTATAAATGGTAACTTAATTAAAACCACATTTAATTTTTATTTTTAACATTTGCCGAAAAAACGGATTGCGGAATAATATTAACTAAGCGTGTTGTTTCTATGTAGGTTAATTCATACTTGATTGCTTGGTTTATTTCTCGCGATAAATTCAAGATTTTTAAAAGCTAGATCAAACATATAAAAACGGTGTATTTCATCGTTATATTCTCTCAAAGCCGTCTTTATTTTTTTGCGTTTTCTACGACAGATAAAGGATGGCGAAGATCCAATAAAACCGAGTAATCAATCGGTTAAAATCTCGACAAAAAAAAAATAGCCTGAAATCGCAATCAATAAACCCACGCGCAAAATACAAACGTCTTTTTGAAAAACAATTTTTCTGTGATAAAGTAAGTGAAAAAACAATAATATTAAAAAACATTCTGCGTTATATTGGCTTTGTTTGTAAAAAAACAATTTTCTTCTTTGAAGTTTTTTGTGTAAAAATTGTTTTCGTTTTGGTTTTAAGTTATTTATCAGTACCTTCACCGACCCCCTCTCTCAACTAACCAACCAAAAAAAAAACGTAATTGCTATTTTTTTTCCAAATCGAATACATGCCTTACTGCCCATGAACCATTTGCAAGCTCGTCTTGTTTTTGAAAACATTGAATGAAAATGTATTATCTATTGTTTTTTGATAGCGATGTTTTAAAAATGTCGATAAACATTGTAATGTTTAAGTTTAAAAACCGTATTATTACTTTTTCGAATAAATTAATGACCCAGTTCTATCAAAACAAAAACTATAAACACGCTTTTACTCATTATAAGAGTTATCGATGAGAGATAATATTTTGTTAGACTCACATTTTATCTACTGTTTTGAAGATAAAGTTTACAAAATCAATTAAGGCTAAACAACAAACAGTTTACATGACTTTATCATTAAAAAAAAGCACAGAATTACATCTAAATTTCGTTTTTAAATTTTTTTGTTCTTTTCAAAAAATCTTAAACAAACAACACCAAAGGCTCTCTATTGTCGAATATATTATATATTATAATTGTCATCTAAAAATCAATTCAAATCGAAAAGTTTTTAAGCTTTATATTCATTTTGTGTCTTCTCAGAAAAACATTCTTGCCTAATAACTTATGCTCAACAAGACACTAAACGACAGAATTGAAAACTAACAACTCTTAAACAAAACTTTTTTGAGTTTTTAAAAAATAAAAAAAGTCACTTTGAAAACATTAACACAAGAAAACGGATGTTTATGTTTCGTTACTTCAAACATTTTTAACAATGATTTTAAGATACAAACAGTATATAAGAAAAAAACAGTAAGAAAATAGAAAAAACATATTACAAATTAAAGATAGATAAAATTTTAACAAAACAACAGTGTTTTTTAGGCGGTATATTTGTAAAAAAAACAAATCTATTAGAGAATAACTTAATAAAACATACTTATAAGTAAAACACCACTAACCTCATGCCACTGTGTTTTTTTCAAAATTTACATTTCCTTTGGCCCACTCTCTTAAGAACACTATAATTAAGATTCTAAAATGATTAACAGACTGAAAAACATCTAATATTTAAATAGTGGGTTAAAAAAATTTAGTGGGCCGATAATTTACTATTGACGAAATATATTATTTTAAAAGAACAAATCAAAAAATATATCATACATATATTTTAAATCACATAAAATAAAGTAATGAGGCTATATTATTAATCAATCAAGATGAATATTGGCTTCAGTTTTCAAAAACTTTGATAAAAAACAACATTTGTTTAAATAACGAGATTCTTATTCTTAATTCTTTATTGTGTAAAAAGGCTTTTTGTTGTCGATAATTTTTACACAAATGTGTCATTGGCAGAGCGTTCTAAACAGGAAAAACACAGCTTGAGAGAACTCAAGACACAACAGAAATTCTAAAAAATACTGGAAAAAACTATATGAAAAATTTTTTTAAAAGACGATACTGTTTTGAATCATTAGTTTCAAAAAAAGTTTGGAAAAAAACATCATTATTTCGCATCGGCAAGTTTTTTTAATCAAGTATAGTATAATTAAACTAAGCGATATATAAATCAAATATAATTTATTGACATGATTAACTCAATATAGAAAATGTTATGATAGTTTAAGGTTCATATTATTTCAATTTTGAACTTAAACCACGCCGGTGAACTTAGACTCGCTTTTTATACATTCGTCGTAATATTAAACATTGATATATTTTTTTATAAATACAAGAAACTAATAAATAAAAAAAAATTTTTTTTAAAAATTGAAATTTTGCTAATTTACAGTGCCCCAAAAAAAAGTTGAACACTTCAAATCATCGACGTTTAATAAACAAATATTGACTTTCATAAAAAACAAATTTAATATTTCGAAATAAAATTAAAACCTGTATATGTTTGATATACTCTGTAGTTTAACAAATTTACAAAACATCATCTGTTGTCTACAAAAAATTTTTTTAAAAAAAAACCCAAAAAAAAAGTTGGACACTTAAGAAAATAAACTCAAATGTTAATTGCTATTGATTAATTTTTAAATATATTTTCACCTCTGAGTCAAGATTTTAAGAAGTTGACTACGAAGTTTCTTAAAGAAATTTTGAAGCTTTTCCAAGAAAGATTTTCTATCAGAGAAATATCTAAGAAAAAGTCTCTTCCAAAGTCCACGATAAGTTATCATTTGATTAAATATAAAAAGTATCTATATATGGGCCGTATATCTGGGCCTGACCGTCGTTCTTCACTTAATAACGAAGAGAAGAAAGTATTGATGGAAGAAATAGATAAAAATCTCAAAATTTCTGCTAACAAACTTAAAAATATGATAAGAGATAGCTTCGGTAAGAGTGTAACCGTCAGACTATTCGTAATACATTGAATTCTAGTGGTCTTAATGGGCTTGTTGCACGAAAGGTATCATGCTTATCATCTAAAAATGTCAAGGATAGATTCGAATGTTGTAATAGGTGGTCATCGTGGATTATAAAAAAATTTTAGATCAATATTATACAGTGATGAAACCAAATTTAATCTATTTAGGTCAGATGGTAAGGTTTATGTTTGGAGAAAGCCTAATACAGAGTTCCAACAAGCTCATTGTGTACCGATCGTTAAGTATGGTGAAGGTAGCGTTATGGTTTAGGGATGTTTCTCATACAGTGGTATGGGAAACCTTCATTTCATTGATGGAAATATGAATGGATTTCAATATAAAAAAATTTTAACAGAAAATCTAGACATTTCGCGCCAAAAATCAAATTTGGGGGATGTCTTTTTATTTCAACAAGACAACGATTCCAAGCATAAATCACGATATGTTATGGGTTTTTTAAAGAGAATGCAGTTGATGTAATGTAATGACCATCCCAGTCGTCAGATCTCAATCCTATCGAGCACATATGATGTTATATTAATGAAAAAGTACAAATTAATCGTCCAAAAAATGCAAATGAGTTGAAGAAAAAAATTAAAGAAGAGTGTGAGAAGATACTATTAGAGTTATGTAGAAAGCTAGTAGACTCTATGCCAAGAAGAGTTGAATCGTTAATAAGATTCAAGGAAAGGTATTCTGATTATTAAATTTAAGTGCCCAACTTTTTTTTGGGTTTTTTATAAAGAAAAATTTTGTAGACAATAGGATGGTGTTTTGTAAATTTGTTAAACTACAAAGTGTATCAAACATATACAGGTTTTCATTTTATTTCGAAATATTAAATCGGTTTTTTATGAAAGTCAATATTTGTTTATTAAACGTCAATTATTTGAAGTGTCTATTTTTTTTGAGACACTGTATATTTGTGTCTAATAAAAATAACAGAAAGTTTCATAGTATTTACTAAATAACAAACAAAACTTTTATTATTTCAACGTTTGATAGAAAATGATGTGTTCATTGTGAAAGTAATTATTAAAATTGTTTTTCACTGTGATGTTTGAAAAAAAATATAATTTTGTATCGGACATTTGTATAGAGACTATCGCTTAAGATTAAGAAATAAAAATACTAAGCAAGTTTTTTTTTCTCTCAATTTCTTAACATTTTCTATCTTAATGATAGCTTTCTTTATGATCTTGTAAATCAAAAACATTATCTTATTATTTTCAGAAAAAGTCAAGTTTTTTTAAAAAAAAACGAGTTTAATTTATATTATATTCTTCGATTAAAGTAAATAACATGTTTCTAAACTTATCAAGTCATGCTTCTATTTCACTTGATAGAAAATTTTGTTTAAAAACCGTTTTTTTAATTATTTAAAATATAGCATATGTTGTTTATTAATTAAAAGTTGACTATGAGCAAAAAACAATTACTTTATATATTCTGTTGTTAATTTTTCTACACTTTAGATCTTGTTAACTTTAGCTTAAATCTATGTTTAAGATAATCTCTTTTAATCTGTTTTTTTACTAATAAAAATATCATTCTTTTATTAAACAGTCTTAAAAGATAATTTCAAGTTCTGAAAAAAAAACACCTCCTGTGAGACTTGAACTCACGGCCCTTGGATTAAAAGTCCAATGCTCTACCAACTGAGCTAAGGAGGTTATATTTTTTATGTTAAATCAATTATATTTTGTTTATATAGTTTTTTTCTTGATCAAAATAGTGTATTGTTTATGTTTAAATATTTGATTTTTTTAATATACTTTTTTTCAATTTTGTTTAAAAAATATTATGTTTTTAATGTAAATTTTCTTTTAACTCTTAGGGTATGGGGGTGTTTTTTAATGTTTTTTTTTTATTTTTTTATATAAAATATTTATTTATATTTGTTAAAAAATACTTCTTTTTTTATGTAAAATTTTTCTTTTTTTTTTATGTAAAATTTTTCTTTTTTTTATGTATATTTTTTTATAAATTTATCCCCTTAGTAAAATATTTCTATAAATGCAAAAAAAACAAAGATTTTTCTTAAGAATTTAATAGTAAACAAATGCAACAGTACAAAACAAATAATATTTAATAACATGATTTTTTTATATTATATTTCGCCTATCTAAAATAAAAAGTCGTTTTTCCTATAAAGCAAGATAAATAAAATATAACTGTCAAAAATATAGAAAAGTGATTGAAATGATTTGAAACCCACTATATCAGAACTCGCAGTATTATTTTTTTATTTTTATACAATTACTATTGCGAAGAGCTGTTAAAAGTAATCAACCAATACACGACAACAGCCTAAAAGATGGTTTACTTAAATCACTATCTTTCTTCTACGTTTTAAGTGTTTTTGCTACAGAAAAAAGCTTTTCAAATTAAATATCTCGATTGAAACAAAGGAAAAGACCAGTAGTGAAACGTAATAGGAAAGAAGACAGTTTTTTAGATTCAGATAGAAATAATAAAGAGCTCACTTTTAGCTGAATCGAAGGAGCTGATATATCCATACCCAGTAGCTTAGAAGAGATAGAACATCCCGCAAAACCTACTAGTATTCTAAAGGTGGAGTGGGACAATTCGTATATAAATATAGCAACAGCTAGTTTCATAGAATACGACAACTCTAAGTTTCTCAAGTATCAGTTCTTTGAAGAACCAATGAAGCATTTTTTTATGGACGATTTAATAAGTTTTATTTTAAATGAGACAAATAAGAGTATAAAAAAGGCCAGACTTTCAGATAAGAGCCTTGCTTATATTAGTATCGGCGAAATTCAGACATTCATCGGTTTGGCTATATATATATGGGAATTGATTCATTACCAAATATAAAAAACTACTGGTATTGTCCCCCTGAACAAACGATTGGCCTGTGGAGAAAATATGTCTACGAAAAAATGTCGTATCATAGATTTGTATTTTGCAGAAGCCACATAAGAATTACAGAATTCGCCGAAGTAGATAATAAAACCGGCCTGATTGAAAAAAAACTACGAGAGTTATTGATAAAATAAACAAGTTGCTTTATCTTTAAAAACCACCTGATAAAAAAATATGTATGGATGAGCGTACAATTGCTCATAGAGGAAGATTTGGGGGATTGGTTCTTAATAAGACAAAGCCTAAGAAAAAGGGGATCAAGATGTACATAAATGCAAGTTCAGCCAACGGATACGTTTATCAGATTAAGCTTTATACAGGAAAAGGGTCAACGGTTTTAAGTGATAGAAAACTTAACTTATAAATATCGGGTACACAATCATCTATTGTATACTGATAATTTTTATACTTCTCCAGTAATTATAATGAAGCTCAAAGCAGACAAAATTTTTATGAGTGAAATCTGCAGAATCAACAAGAAAAACTTGCCCCAAAACACTTTTTATTCAATCGACTAAGTTATTAAAAAAAAAGCAGCTACTCGCATTTAATAACGGGGACATAAGTGGGGTACTATTTAACGGCAGAAGAATGGTGTTGTTTTTGTCTTCTTTCCATTCTATCGATAATGCAGATTCCGTAAATTTCTGCATCTCTATAAATCACGAAAGGAAGATATTTTCTATATATAATTATACATGACATTAAAAATGATTCGTGATTACAACTGTAATATGAATAATGTTGATGTTTTTGATCAAAAAATGGAAAACTACAATACAAATGGAAAATCTAATCGGTGAACCCTTAAACTGTCTCTTTTTATCATAAACGATTTTTTAAACAACTTATACATTCTGTATATAGATAAAAAGTTGGGGTGTTGCAGGAGACTTGAGCTTGGGCTTAAAATAAGCAAGTATATGTGTACAAAATAGAAGACCAATATCGGTTTTAAAAAATCAACATTTGATACTAAAAACGAGAAAACAAAAAAACTGATGATCCGTGCGAAAGTATTATCAGAAAAGAAGGAAAAAAGAAAAAACGACTTATTTCACTTGAGGAAGCTGAGACTTTTGAATATTGTGAAGATTTCCATGCAAAATCGACCACACTGGCAAGATTAAGATGTAATAACGGTTACAAACTAGGGCTTCCAACAAAAACCAACGATTATTGTAAGATATGCGAAGTATCTCTGTGCAATACAAAAAGATGTTGAGATAAATGGCACTTTAAGCAAACAGAAACTAAAAACGATGACAGTGTATTAAGTAATGAGGGGACATTTCAAGAGTAAAAATTGTTTTAAAGAAATTTTTTTTATAAACCTTCTCGCGTTTTTGTAGAACTAGCCTATTACACACGTGTTTTAATCGGCCCGCTTTTTTTATTCTAAACACTTAATCTATAATATATAATAACGCTATGCGTTGTCTTATTATTTTGATTTTTCTGGCTTAACCCAACTTATTAGTTCAACTATGTGTGCGTACTTTTTTTTGATTTTTTCTTTGAGCCTTCGGTCAACAAAATACTGGCTTTTTTTCTGTTATTTTATTATTGGACATATATGTCCAAATTTTATTTTTGCTGTTTGGTATAGGACATATATATGTTTCAAAATTTATTTTTGTTTTTTTATTTTGGAACATATATGTCCCAAATTTTATTTTTGCTTTTTTATTTTGAAACATATATGACCCAAAATTATTGCTTTTTTATTTTGGGACATATATATCCCATTCATACCCTAAGAGATATGATTAATTATATTGATCATTAAAAATTCTTTTAAAACAAATTCACGTAAGATGTTTCTTTTACTAAAGTGTGTGTCTCATCTCTTAAAATGTATTTTCTATTAAAAACCAGATTAATAGAGGCTGGAGGAAACAGTTGGTTAGAGTAACCCATCCAAGGGCGAGTTTACGACGCAAAAATAGATTAAAAATTTAATTAAGGCGTAAACTGGCCATAAATAAATTAAAAAAGTTTTATCAATAAACCAGACATTAATTAGTTCGCTTTTTCGTTCTTTTGTTTATTTTGCTCGTTAGTTGATTTATTTCGTTAGTTAGTTCGTTTGTTTTAATTTCTGTTTTTTATAAATTCAACTATTAATTATACCTTTATCTTTTTTTCTTTATTTTTTTATTTGGGCAGAGTTTACGCATTAATTATTTTTAAATCTATTCTTGCTGTCGTAAACTCGCTCATAAGCGAGATTACGCAAGATTTATTTTTTTAATATATGCGAGTTTACGCCCAGCCCCAAAAAAATTAATACACTAATGAGACAGGATTTTTCTTTTAATCGATCTCGAATAAGTCCGTGTGTTTATCGGGCGCGTCTGATACTTTTATAAAACAGCAACCTTTGTGTTCCATTGTCCAACTGTCTAGAGTATACAGAAAAAACAAAAGTGTCTCTCGTTATTATAAAGTCAAAAAAATAAAAATTTCAAAGACGCAAAGTATTTATAGTTTTCTAGCTTCTTCAATTTATTTTATTTAGGGGTTTTAGATTAGAATAGTCAATAACTGATTAGGATGATTTATTACAATTAACTAAATAAAAACCAAAAAAAATATCTAATAACTGACAACGTTTTTCGTCTAACATATTTTCTGAAATGCTGCTTTTAGATATAAATCTGTTCTCTACTACCAAACTACATAGTCATTTTTACATACACTGGCCAGTAAAAAAAACATGTTTTTCAAAGTCTTTATAAAAAAAGCAATAACTATAGCAACCAAAAAAAGACCATTTTTTTATTTTTATAGAATTTAAAATTTTAGAGAACGATATTAAAATTCTTTTGTGAAATCTGTAATTTTTTTTAAACGACTTTTTACATTATTAAAATGCTTTTAAAAAATCAAAACGCATAAGACTTTCTAAACAGAAAGTTTTTTAAGAGCTTAGCTCAAGTAAAAAAAACTGCGTTAAGCTTATTTTCTCTGCACTTTGAATATTTTAAAAAAACTACGTTAAGCTTGTTTTGCCTGCACCCTGATTATTTTAAAAAAACTGACTTTTCTTTGATAATTTGAGTGAACTCAGAGTCATTTAATCATTTTACCGTTGTTTTTGAAGAACCTTTATGTTCTCCGAAATTACATGCTTTGAATTTATAATACAATATTCTTGCTTGTATTTACTTTTATCTTATTTTTTTGTTTAACATTGATTAAGAAATATTAGATATATTAAGAAAAAACATATAAAAATTCTGGGGCAAGTTCCTACTTTGAGAGCCACTTAAAATTAATTAGTAAAAACACTACAATAAAAGAACTAAGGAAAATATTATCACATATCAATAAAAACTTCGCAAAAATAAAACTCCAAAGGTTTTTGTTCCCGTAAGAGAGACGGGGATTGAGAAAAAACATTATTTTTGAGAAGCCTTCGAGCAAAAAAAACTTGGGCTCGTGTGGTCGTGTGTTTTTTTCAAAAAAAGTTTTTGTTTTTTTCCTAGTCGTTATTTCAAGTTCATTTTTTTTCAGGTTTGTTTTTTTTCAGGTTCAGTTTTTTTCATGTTCAGTTTTTTTCATGTTCAGTTTTTTTCATGTTCAGTTTTTTTTAAGGTGCATTTTTTTTCAGGTTCATTTTTTTCAGGTTCATTTTTTTCAGATTCATTTTTTTCATGTTCATTTTTCTCAGCTTCCCTCATTCCCTGTTTCTTTTTTTTAGGTTTATTTTTTTTTGGGTTCATTTTTTTCAGATTCTTTTTTTTCAGGACCATTTCTTTTCTGGTTCTTTTTTCTCAGGTTCATTTTTCTCAGGTTCATTTTTTTCAGATTCGTTTTTTTCAGATTCGTTTTTTTCAGATTCGTTTTTTTCAGATTCGTTTTTTTCAGATTCGTTTTTTTCCGATTCGTTTTTTTCAGTTTCGTTTTTTTTAGATTCGT
>SBJP01000292.1:0-18557 GCA_014805705.1 Cucumispora dikerogammari | reverse complement strand
GCGGGAGTGGGGGGGGATGGTGGATGGGGGGGGGGGGGGTGGCGGGGGGGGGGGGGGGGGGGGGGGCGGGGGGGGGGGTGGGGGGGAGGGGGGGGGGGGGAAGGAAAGGAGATGAGGGCAGTAAAGACGATAGTGACAGAATCTTATATTTTAAAATATTTTTAGTTTTCGTAAACTTGAAAGATCAACATGTTTCATTTAATATATAATTTAATAGATTTGATAAATCAGTTTATTTATATTAAAGTTCAGAATCTCTCAGTTTCCCATCTATCAACAAAATAAAATATTTTATATTTATCACAAAAAAAAATAAACGTTTCCCCGCATTATTAAGTTAATTACACTCACTAATGCCAATTTACTTCATAAGTCAATAAAAAAAGACATCCCGACAAAAGCATTAATCAGGTGAAAAAGGTCTCGCAGTTATGCTCATACGTATAAGTAAAATGTCAAATAAATCATCAACTGAAATTAAATCTGAAGGAACTTCAACAGCCGAATTATAAACATTAAAAGTTGATTCGTTACGCAATTCAGCCATACTTTTTGCCGTAATATCAACTTTAAGTGAAAACTCATCTTTCAAATACATAACCAACATTTCATTGAAGTCAAATTGAATATCGATTTTAATAACAAAACTCTGTTGTAACTTAATTAAAAAAGAGCTTAGATCTCTTAACTTTAAAATTGAATTTCTATTACGAAAACTCGCATAAATGTTTTGTCTTATTATTATTTTTTCTTTAAGGGTTTTTATTTTATAATCTAATAATGAATGCATTGTGTTTACAATTATTTCTTGAAAATCTTCGTATATGTTTTGACAAATAAGAAATTTTTCGAAATTAATTACTAATAATTTTCCCGTGGTGTATAGTTTTAGATTCTTTAAATATGAAGTTTTGTTTATTATTTTATTTTTTAATTCATTTCCTAAAATTCTTGGCTCAGTGTTTTTATTTTCTAATCCATTTTCTAAGGTTTTCGGATCGATGTTTTTATCTTCCAAAGTTTTTATTTCTTGTTTATATAACTTTCCTGATTCATATATGTTTTTAATGGAGCTTCTAACTAATACAGACAAAGGTACAGAAATGTTACAAGGTGTTTTTAAATAAAAATCCTCTAATTCTTTCTTAACATCACCTATTTTACGCCCATCTTCCCACTTATCCTTCTGTTTCATCCTGCCTGTCTTAAATTGAGACTTCGAATATTCCTTTTCCCCGATTCTAAACAGTTTCTGTGTTTCCAACGTGGAGCCGTAAAGTTGTTTTATTTGAATATATACCCGTTTTGAAAGCTTCCTTGTAAAGAAAAGTGTGTTTATTAAATAAGCAATGCGTATTTTTTTACTGTCACTGTTATCGTTGTTACTAATAATATTACCTGAGTTAATAATTCCAACCGTGCTACTACCAAACAAAAAAGCGCGTATTTCACTTAAAGTATTAGTTTCACTGCCTTTCAATGATATATTAAGTTTAGTTCTCAAGTGTAGCCTATCTATTAACGGATAACATCTCATATAAAATAAACAAAGAGCCGTTGGATTTTCTAAAAAAAAAGCATTGATTTCGGAATTTTCAGGTTTATTTTTTGAAATTAATGCTTTATTTTCTATATAATTCTTTGTATTACACCCTGTCTGTTCTTTATCTTGTAATTTAGATTTATTATTGAGTTCACTTGAATCATCACCAAGTGAATTCAAAAAGTTTAGAAAAATATTATGAATTTCATCTTGAGTTTTTTCAGTTTCTTTTATATTTTGGTCTTTAGTTTCGGTAATTGAATTTATATATTTAAGTTCATTATCTTTTAAAGAAACTTTATATAATTTTGTGATTTCGGAAGTTTCATTTGATTTCGTTTTTTTGTTATCCATGGATGTTTTTTGAACTGATTTTTATATTATAATATAAAACGTTTATTATATTTCTTTTTATATTATAATATATTATAAGAGAAAATAGTGTAGAAAACACACACATATAAACAAGTACCTCTATCTGTATATCAAAATAATATGTTTTCTTGTATAATAAAAAAATAATATGTTTTCTTGTATAATAAAATAATAATATGAATTATCCCTTAATATAAAAATAATACGAATTCATGTATAATATATATTATAAGAAAAAATAATATAAGAACCCAACATATAAACAAGTACCTCCTCCCAAATATAAAAATAGTGAAAAATCCTGTTCAGAAAAATCTTCGATGAAACCAACACCTTCCTTTACGTTCTTTATTGTATATTTAAATAAATTTTGAGCTCTGTCTATTTCATTATTTTGTGAAGTGGCTTCACGTAAAATGGATTCTGCATAGTTTGTTAATTGAGCTGATTGATTTAAAAGGGTCATGTCTTCTTCATGCTTTTCTTCATGCTTTTCTTTTGTATATGTATTTGATTTAAATGGCATGATTAGTTTTTATTATTTTTATTATAAAAGCGTAGAAATATATATTAATAGATATGTAGCTTAAAAATATATTAAAAAATTAATTTAAGTGAAGTTATTTTATTTATGAATTCAGGTTTTTAATGCGTTATTGTAGTTTATAATATTGTTAATGGCCGTTTTTATTATATAAGATAAATATATAAAGATTTTTTTGATTTTTTCAATATTTCGCGTTTTTTTAAAAATTTTTAATATTTTTTTTTCATTAAAAAAACTCCAATACATAATATCTATTTAAGATGTCAGTTAAATGATTAGGATATTGAAAAGAAAACATGGAACAAACAATACATGGTAGTCACTTGCGTACTTGCACATATAAATCACGGAAAAACAACATTACTTGATTGTTTACTTTCATCTCAATCACTCCTTTCAAAACGTAACATGGGTATAAAACTATTAGATACAAGAGATGACGAACAAAGCCGTGGAATTACACTTAAACTGAGTTTTATTAAATTGAGAAATCTATTTGGAACATTTTATTTCATTGATACACCGGGACATTTTGATATTGAAAGTTGTTTAGAATCTGCTATGTTTATTTCTGATTCTACTTTATTAATTGTTGATTTGTGTGAAGGTGTAACTCAAAGGACAGTTTCTTTATTACGGTTTGTTGGGGATAAAAGTGTATTATTTATTAATAAGGTGGATAAATTTGATAATTATCATCATTATACTTCGGATGATAGTAATTCAAAATATAAATATAATGATGGTTCTGATATTAATATTATAACTGAAGATATGTATAAATTGATTAAGAATTTGATTGGGCTGTGTAATGCTATATTGGGAAGGGATTTGTTTGATTATGAAAAAAATAATGTTGTTATTGGCAGTTCTTTAAGGATGTATGGGTTTAATAAAGGGTTGATTGAAAACATATTGGGTAAAGAGGCCACAAAGGGACAGGTATTAAGCAAAGATCCCAGTGTATTAAGTAAGAACCCTAGTGAATTAAACAATAAACCTAGTGTATTAAGTAAGAACCCTAGTGAATTAAACAATAAACCTAGTGTATTAAGTAAAAACCCTAGTGAATTAAACAATAACCCCAGTAAAAAAAAGCTACCTGAGAAAAAAGACACGTTCAAAAATGAAAAACAAACTCTTAAAAATCATTTAAAAAGAGATTTGAAATTCTTTTCTGTTGTTAAAAAAGAAGTTTTTTCCTGTAATAAAGAAAAAATTCTTAAAAGATTCAAAATTTCAAACTGGTCGAGTGCTTTATGTGAAATATTTCCACTTTCTGATTGTATTTTTATGTCGTTAAATACATCAATATGTAATGAAGAGTCAAAAAAACCAATTAACGCAAAACCAATCAAATATTTAAGAAACAATGTCATTATATTACAATATAGTTTTTATAACATAAGTTCTTTAAGGTATTTAAAAGATTTTGATTTACCTGAATATTTTCAGGAAAAACAAAATAGTGGTTTATATAAACTAGAAGATAAATTTAAATCCTTAGATATTAAATATAATAAAAATAATGAGGTCAGTTTTACAGGAATAACAACTACAGCAGTGGCTTTTCATCACATTCCATCTAATGAAGAAATTATTTTATTTGTCGTTAGGCCTTTTAGTGGCCGCTTGATAAAAGGAGCTATAGTTTATTCTGAGACAATGAAAGAACTTAAACACACAGTAGTAAAGAAAATATTTAGCTTGGAAGGCTTGGACTTACTGGAAGTTGATTCATTTGATGAAAAAACAGGGTTTTGTTTCGTGGAAGCTGATTTTCTCAAAAAGAGTTACTTGTTTGAGGCCAAAGCCGCTGTGTTTGTCAATTCAGCTCCTGTATGTAACAATAATAGTAATGAAACACCTGCGCTTAGAGTAAAGCCCACATTAAAATTTACAAAACAGCCTTTTTATCAATATACTTTAATACCAATAAGCCCAATTTCCACTTTTAAACAAAAAATTCAACGTCTTTCTTTAACGGAAAATCTTTTAAAAGCAAAAATAAACAAATTTTCTGAGATTGAACTGCTTGTAGAAGGGAAAATTCATTTAGAAAAACTCTTGTTTGATCTTAAAGATTTAGAATTTAAGGAAGGTGATTTTAGGGAAATTTTATATTTTTCTACTGATAAAGAAGTAATTTACACAGGTGAAGGTTTTATAATAAAAATATCAGAAGTAAAAATCGCAGTAGAAGATGTTTCAGAAGCTGTAAAAAAAGGCGTAAGTTTAGAGAAGTTTTACAGGGAAAAGCTTGACGAAATAATTAAAATAATGAAAATCAATAATGAGCCAATGTTTATTATGGCCCAAAAATATACACAAATAGAAAACAAGTTTGAAATACAAAGGAAAGATAATTTTATTATAAAACACTCTTCATTTAATGACCTGTCAATTTTAATATATTCACTTCCTAAGCTTTTCAATGTAATTTTAAGTATAGAAATATTTGAAAACAAAAAAATTGAGTTTAATGATTTATTTCGAGCGATTAAGAATTTGGTACCTGAAAATGTGGTATATTTAATGGCTTATGAGATTAGTTTTGGGGTTGGTAGTTGGGCTGTTGGTGGGTTATTTCAAAGTTTGGAGAAATTTGGTTATGTTTTAGTTGAGCACACAGTTGGATTTGAAAATGGTAGGTTGGAAACTGAAGAGTTTAGTGGCACAGGATTTGGTTTTGAAAAAGGTAGGTTGGAAACTGAAGAGTTTAGTGGCACAGGATTTGGTTTTGAAAATGGTAGGTTGGAAACTGAAGAGTTTAGTGGCACAGGATTTGGTTTTGAAAATGGTAGGTTGGAAACTGAAGAGTTTGGCGGCACAGGATTTGGTTTTGGGTCTGAAACTGTTCGTGTTTTGGTTAGGCAACGTAATTTTAAAGAGCTTAGGGACGAGGTTATTGATAAATTGAGGGGCGAAATAGTCTTGAAAATTTCGGAAGTCGGTTATATAAAAGACGATTTTTTCAGGTGAGTTTATTTTTTGTAATTAGAATGTGGCTTTATTTAATAACTTTAAGGCATGTCATCGTAAAAGATAATTTTAACATGAAACGATATAATATTAAACATAGCCGTATAAAAATAAAAAACAGTTGCAACTAATTTTCAGTGAGCTATCAATCATTACAATTGTTTTTCACTGAAATCAATCATTGGACACAATTAAATTGCAATGATTGATGTGGCAGTTAATTTCCATACAGCCCTGATAAAAAGCACTTTGGGTTTTTACGAAAGTGTTTTTAGTTGAAACAATTAAAAATTTTTAGATTTATTTTTTAAATACTTTTATTTGTGTTCGAAGATTTGTTTGCATTCACATTATTTATATTTATACTGTCTAACTTACTTTACTACAAAAAGGCTTTACACTTAACGTGCGTTCGCTTGTATAGTAATTTAAAAAATTTTTGGTTTTAAATTTTATTTATACTATGTTTATAGTAAAAAAACGTTGAGATTTGATCTCTAAACTCGCGTTGATTACTTAAAATATAGAAACTGATACGGTTTATTTTTTATAACTAAGTGATATATATTGGTTTTTGCTTGATTTTTGCGATAATTTCTTCGTTTTATAGCATCTATGTAGCCCATAAACACTGACTATACTCTGTTATCGGCTATGATAATTTATAAACTCATTATATCAAGGTGTCCTTTTAAGAAAATTTGTGTCATTTTAAGTCTTAAGTCCCTAATTCAGGTCGCTCACTAGATATATTTTTTTAAAAACAACACCGCCTTTAATCTCTTTTAAAAACAAATAGCGACTAATCGCTAAATCTAAAAAAACACTATTAAAAACCACCTTTACGTTACAACCTCGATAAAAAATATAACATATTTTGCCTCAACGTTCATCTATTAATAAATATATAAATCAACAAAGCAAACTAAAACACGCAACTACTATACACTTAACAGCCTTTTATTTTGTCAAACACTATAACATCTTCTCACACTAATCTATGTTGTTAGAACACTGCGGATATCCTATGTTGTGTAAATATTGAAATAAAAAATTTTATCAATACATCAAAAAGCATCGCCGTAATATTATTGTCTAAAATTAATTACAACACACATTTATATTTTTTCAGTAAGTTTGTTGATATTTATATGTTTATATTTCGGGAACAAATGAATTGGCTGATAATTCAAAAACTTTCTTCATAAAATTAAAAAATTTTTTGTTTATTTTTTTGAGCACAACCTGGTTTAAACTACTTAACACACTAAGATTTATGCTTTAATTCAACTGGAAATAAAATAAAAGTTTACTAAAAGCGTTTTAGTTAATTCTTTTCATGATTATATTTCATAAGTTTATTAAAAAACAGTTTTTAATTGAGATCTTGTGTTCTATTTTTTCTGTAATTTAAAAAATAAACCTTGATTAAATGAAAAAACAAGCCTTAACATTATAATACAGATATAAGGGTGAATATTTTATAAGCATATAATTAATAATGGAAAGTCACACACATAACCTTCATGTAAAATATACTATAACTCAACTATATTATAAATAGAAATTTTTTTCTTCTTTATATGAAAAAGTACAAATATAAACATATACCTATGTTACCAACAAAATTTTTAAGCCGTTTTATATTCAGGTACGTGTTTAAGCCATAGGTTTCAAACATTTTTTTTACACAACACGCGATATACCAGTTTCAAATATGAAAAACAATAAAATAATAACATTTATTAATATATTATATAAAATAATAACATATTAATATATTAGATAAAATAAAACTTATAAACAGTTTATATTTAAAATTTTCTAACGTGTAGTTAGCTAATGAAAAAAAAAACAAATAAGAAAAATTCTGTAATTTTTTATTTTTAAACTGAAAAATATCACAAAAAATTAACTAAAATCAGACTTAAACGCAAATATCTTATTTGTTATATTAAATATAAATAAGTAAAAATATAAAAACAGTTTCTATATTTAATATTTAAATGAGAGAAAAAAAACTAAATATTTTAATAATGCGAGTATTTTAATTAACTAAAAAAAATAGAAAATAGAAAATTTACAAAGTGATAATTATATATTTTTTCATCAACTTTTTTCCTGAGTATGTTAAATTAACGAAAATATACAATTTTTTCATGAAAATGAAATAACGTCCGTTTAGTGTTTTTTCAAGTTATTTGTCTTTCATAGAAGCGTTACGCTTATAAAAACAATCGTTATTTTTGTTTAAATTCGACACTTTTATTTAATTTTCGATTCTTGTTATGTATTTTGGTGTTTATTAACTGATTTATAATATAAGTTACTTTGCGTGTATTTTTTCAAATCTTTTTTATTTAATTAAATTTCGTAATTTTTATTAAAAATAATGATTTTATTAAATACGTATTTTTTTAATTAAATTTCGCAAATTTTATTAAAAATGTGATTTTTTTTGCATTTAATATTTCGTTTTCAATTCTGTGTTTATTTTAAAGCCTAGTGAAACATAACTAACATATTATTTCTATAATATTTTATATATAAAATATACAAAAACTAAAAGATACATAATCGTTCCCAATATAGTATATTAATATATTGTATTATAGTATAATATTTTAGCTATAATCGTTCCCATTATGACATATTAATATATTGGATTATAGTATAATATTTTAGCTATAATCGTTCCCATTATGACATATTAATATATTGGATTATAGTATAATATTTTATACATAATCGTTCCAAATATGGTATATTAATATATTGTATTATAGTATAATATTTTAGATACAGCATTACAGTCTAATATAAAAATATAGTGGCATAAAAAAAATAAAAATTAAATATTTATTTAGAAACTGAGAATTAGAGATTTTTAAGGTCATAGCAAAGAACACTTAATGCAATTTCCTCCAATTTCTTTCTATCCAAATCTGGAGAAGTCGTTTCTTTATTTAACTCAAGTAAATTATAAGCTTTTTTAAACTTTTCGTAATTTCTCATTTTTTCATTTAAATAATCATCGTCTAAAAGTTTTGGATCGTTTTTTATGGTTTCAGCTATTCTTCTATAGAAAGGCAATTCACTTAAAGGCCTTTTATCAAATATAGGATTAAAATAAGCAATAACATGATAATTGACATTTCCAATTTTAATAGCAGCTGTTTTCTTAAAGAAGTCCAAGCTAGAATCTACTTCTTGTTTTACATTCCGGCCTTCTCCCTTTATTTTCTTAATTTGGCTTTTACTTAAATGTCTCGGCACTTCTTTATAAATTAAGAATTTACCGGATACTCGACTTGGAGACCAAATTCTTCCATCTGTCCACCGTTTCATTCCTTCAGTTTCATATCTAAAGCAATAAATTTGTCCAGATTGAATCATTCCTTTATTTTCTTTCGAAAGTCTATTTTGCATACTCTCCATTAGGCCAAATCGTATTGCATGTACTACTAACTCAGCGTCTTCAATTTTATGAATGTACCCGTTTGTTTGCATGCCAAGTTTTTTTAGTTCTTGATTGGAATGTGAGAAGGGGATAAAAAATGATGACATCGTTTTTTTCACTAAAATCTAAGATTAAATTTTTGTCTTTTTTTGATTAAAATCTGATTATATTAATTGATTTTATGTTTTTGTTTAAAATAGAAATTGATATTTGTCTAATGTGGTTTTCTAGAAAATAATCGGTATTTGATTTTTGATAAGATTTTAGAAAGAAAGATTTTTATTTGATTCTAATGTATGCATTCTATCTTTTACTTTAATGGCTTTAGATGATGATTTTTTAATTAAATATTTAATTAAGTATACATTTTCTAGTATAAAAAGTTGATGGAACTAAAGCGATGATAAATAAAAAAAAGAATCACTGATATCAAAAGGGAGAACATAGAAAAGCGAAATATTTGATGAAAATAGTTTATTATCATATTTTTATGTTAAAATATTGAATGATCACAAAATAATCGATAGGAGAAAAATAATGGAATTTTGTCACTTAAAGTAGTTTTTAATTAAATAATCACAAAGTGGCCAATAGAAGAAAAATAATGAAATTTTTGTCACTTAAAGCGGTTCTAAATTAAATAATCACAAATCAGTTGGCGGAAGTTCAAATGATGAAATTTTCCCACTTAAAAAATCTTTAAGTATAATTTTAAGCACAGCGTCTTGATTAACTACATTCCCTTTTGTTAATTTGCCATATTTTCTACCGTAAATTTCAATAAATTCTTCTTTATTTGAAAACTCGAACATGTAAGTTTTTTTTATTTCTTCGCTGTAGTTTATGAAAATATCGCTAGTCGCTGTATTTAAATCGTCTTCACTTAGTTTTTCAATACGAACAGCTCCTCTAAGTATAGCTTTACTTTCGTCTTTAATAGGAACGATGCCCGGGCAATCTATAACATACATGAACCTCGAAACTGCTACGTATTGCCATACCTTCGTTTCTCCTGGGATAGGGGCTACAGAACAAACTTTATTTTGCTTTATAACGTTAATTATAGAAGACTTACCGACGTTTGGCATTCCAATGAGCCCAAATGATACACACTCCAAGGACGCCTTTTGATTAGAATCAATTTTTCCTTCTTTTGTTACTTTTTCTTGAATTATACGTTTATAATTCGAAGGTTTTCTAAATAACTTAGTGTATTGCCGCATCAAGTTTAAAAGCGATTGTTTACCGAAGTTTCTTTCGATTGAAGAAGCAGAAAAACTTAAAATCGGAACATTTATCTTTTCTAATAAATATTGCATCCATTTCTGTGTTACGGAAGTTGGAATAAGATCTGTTTTGTTTAAAATTATAAACAACGGTTTGTTTTTTTCTTTTATTGTACTTATAAGTGAAAGAGAAATTGTGTTTAGGGGGTCTCGGCAATCTACAACGTATATTAAAACTTGAGAACTATCAATTACTTTGTAAAGTTCGGACCAAATCCTTGATGATTGCCCCGCGCACTTTTTAACTCTATATTCTTTCTTGTCGCTATTGTTCGTAAGGTTTGTTTTTTGCTTATTAGCAGTTTCAGAACGCGACACCTCTGTCTGTTGTTTATATTCTAACAAACTATTAAATTTTATTTCTGGTTTGCCCTTTCTTATTTCACGATAATCCGGTTTTTGTTTCAATTTTATGTTTTCATTATTTAAAAATAATGAATAAGGTATCTTTGATTTATTTATTAGCACATCATATGGGGAAGTTATTTTTTCTTCTTCTTCAGCTTTATATTTATCAACGGTTTGTATCGTTATTTGTCTTGTGGATTGAAACCATTTATAATTTGGTGGGATTCGGCTTGTTTCGTTACATTTAGTGTTTTGAAAAAGAGATGGTCTTTTTACTATTCCGCTATTTGTGTATTTGGCTTTATATTTTTTATGTGCAAATTTGTTTGACATGATGGGGGAGTTTTGTTAATATGTAGTTTATTTTTTTTATGTTTTTTTTTGATTGTTTTCTTTTTAATATTTTTTATTAATTTTTTTTATTAATTTTTTTTATTAATATTTTTTATTATTTTTTTTTAACGCTTTTTAGAATCAGAAATAATGAGAAAAAAAATTAAAATCGACAAGCGTTTGTTAATATTAAAAAAACAAATATCTTTATTATGTTTCATTCAAATTATATAAAAAGACTTTTAATTGTTTTTAAAAAATTATTTTCAATTATTACTTTTATCTTTAAAACTTTTTTATTTAATATAGACAGTGTTAGTCATTTTAATTGACTCAAGCACCCAAACGAAATAATAAAAAGCTCATTAGACATTTTTTTAATTTTATTAACAATACACTGTGTTTTTATTTTTTGATTTTCGATAAAAATATTGAAATAATTTACTGAAAAAACCAAAATTTTTATTTTCGACAAAAGAAAAAGTCTGATTTTATCACAAATTAAAGTATAGTTGATTACATATACAAAGCCGCTATATTTATTTAAGAAACTTAATATCGAAAATAGCTTCAAGGGAGAGTATAGAATATTTTTAAAAAAACAAAAACTCTTTATTCAAGATCGGAAAAGTTTTTTTTAAAATATGAAGACAAGATAAAGTTAAAAACGATTATAAAAAGTTTTTGAAGAAAAATAAACAGTGTTTGTAACATATAAGAATTGAGATTATACCTAAGAAAGAATTAATATAACGTAGATTCAAAGCCTGGTGAGTAATATATATAATTATCAAATTAAAAAATTTGAAAATTGTTATATAATATTAACTAAAGACTTTCACACGAAATGAGATATAAACAAGCATTGGATAAAGATAATAGCTATCTGCTACTCAAAAAAACAATAATAGAGAAAAAAAATGATGCTAAATAATATAACAATGATCTAAGTGAAGACGTTAGAAACCTTTATCGAAACGACGACAATGAGTAGTTTTGCTTAAAAAACAACAGAAAACAATTGAGAACAAAAACTTTTAATAATCTTCGAATAGTTACAGTCTTCTTCAGCTGTAAAGATATATATTCAGCAAACATTGGAGACGACTCTATTTATCATAAAATACCTGAAAACAACGCCAAAAAAACAACCTATTTGTATTAACACTCTTTACTCGCTCGATTTATAGCCACGATAAGTTATATGTATCAGTTTTTGCAGTAAGACATCTTGGTAAATAAACATTACTAGAATATTTTTTACGAGTTTCATTGAAAAACAAAACATACTCTAATTGTGAAGTATAATGTCTTTATTAAACCAAAACAAAATTATAATATTCAACAAACACTAGATAACTATAATGATCAAAGTCTGTAACTCAAACAATATTTTTACAAGACCTCAATAATAAAAAAACATTCTACATTCGCAGCAATAAAGCAAGAAGCAACAACGCTACTTTGCAACAGTAAATTCTATCAGTTGATTTTAAATAGTAATATACAAATCAAACTAAAGCGTATTTGTCAATAGGAAATCGTGTCACAATGGTGGTCACAAGTGGCGAAAATTCGAACAAAACGCCTGCTATAAATAAACACAACAAAACATATACAAAAACAAACGTTCAGAACGTTTATATTGCAACATAAAGTTCGGATAAAACCAAATATACACACGACACATCACATCTATGGCTCTAAACAACCAAAATACAATAACAGACGAATAGGACTTAGAATGTTATCAACGATAGGGCGACCACGGGAAGAATAATATTGAATTAAACTAACAATACCAGGGAAACAAACTGTTCAATAATTAAGAAGAGCTAATAACTATAATCCGCGAGAATAGATAAATAGAAATCACACTCATGCAATCAAAAAGAAAAAATGTCGAAATTTCTTGAAAATTGAATTTACATATTATTTAATAGAGTTTCAATCAACAAGACAAAAATATTTTATTTAGTCTAATTCTCATACATAACGCTTCTTAGTGTTTTGATTTTACATGCCGACTGCTGTAACTATTCTGTTAAAAAAGATAGTTTTTTGTAATTTCATCAAGAACTCACTTTTGTAAAAACGAAAAGAAAGAATAAAGCATGTTAAAACTGTACACAAACAGCGTGTATACAGACCGAATCGTTTATTTTTATAAAAATCAAGTCTATGCAAAATAATTAGTTAAAGCCGTTTATGGTCAAAGGTTTTTTTTTGATATTCATAGTAATGAAATATATTATAAACAAATGGTATTTATATAAAAAAGTATGTAAGAATTTTTTTTTAATTTAACATATTAAAATCTTGTTAAGAATCAAAAAACGTTTCGACCGATTGCTATAAAAGTTTAAGGTATATTATCGTTTTGAGTAATTTTGCTCCATGGTTATTGTTTAAAAAAAATGTTTAAAGTGACAAATTAAAAAAAAACGTATTTGCTTTCTTACTGTGATTAACTTAATAAAAACAGTAGTATATGGGTAGAAAATATACAAATGTAAGTTAAGACTTATTAAAGTCAAGCACTATATAGTTCTGGCGTGTGTTTTGGTATTTCGTTTTTTCCAAATAAACGTCCTGGATCGCTATAAATGATAGGATCTCTGACACAGTAGACTAAAAGATGAAACATCAAATTAAAAACATACCCGGGAACCTGAAATTATTGACAAAGAGAGTTATTATATGGAATTTACGTTTTTTTATATAATTATTCAGTCTAAGGTAAGTTTTAATGTGATAACAATACGACAATCTTTTTTTTTCTTTGAGTTTAAATAGCAGCATAATCATGATCGTGGGCAAATGTCAATAAAAAACATAAAAAAATTTATCCTTTTGATTCTTTGAAAAATACAGCTAACTTAATATCTGAAATTTTTTATTTTTAGACATTTCACTAATAGTTTAAAAATACAAAACAAAAAACTTTTTCGGCAAAAAAAGTGTTAATAAACTTTTATATGAGGGAATGTTTTTTTTAAAAACATTTTATGGTAGAAAACCTGTTAAACGTAAATTAAAACATATATAAATAAGGAAAAGAAAGGCCTGTCAGTACAAAGTACAGAATTCAGTAGATAATATCATCATCAAAAAATATCATAGCTGAAGATATTATTAAATACATTATTTCTTGATATCAAAGTCTGTTTTACCTGATATAAGAATAAGTTTTTTTTAATTAAGTTCAAAAGACAGATTATATAGAAAAGAAACTCAATATATGTGGCCAAAAAATCAATTTAAACAAAATCAAAGGCCTGATACAATTAGTAATATACGCAAAAAGAGTATAGTAAACAGGTATCAGAATAAATAAACATAATTTCTGTTTTGAATTAAACTAAAAAAATGTGTGCAACAACTAAAAACGACTCAACAAAATTAAACTACATCTCCGATTTTCAATAAAAGCTTTTATTTTCTAAAAAGTATAAACACATAAAGACGAACTGATTATATTTTATAGCAAAAACATTCCCTTTTCACTCTTAAAAAAATCTGCTCTTCTATTATTTTTTGTGTTAAATACTAGTGTTTTCTCTTTTATCACTTACGCGCGATATATATACTGTGATATTTCTAAGTCATAGTGAACAACTAAAATGCAGTGTCAAAAAAGATAGTATTAAGAACTTGTATGAAAACAGTTGTACTGTAATTGATATAAATAAATGATCGTGTTTCTCCAGAAAAGATTGTCTTTATAAGACTCAAATCGACATAAAAACAAGAGAACAAGCTCTCTTACATCTTAAAAAAAACGTGAAACTCCCTTTAAAAAATATATTTTAAAAAAAAATAAATAAACTTTATTCAGAATTTAATGATTAGGTGGAGACTTTTACTATAGTTTTTCAATATTATTGGTAATGCAACCAAAAAAAAGGCATGTATTTTTTGTTTTTATAGCATTTAAAAATTTCTAAAAGGGTTTTAAAAACTTTGAAAAAACAATTAAAAGTTTCTAAAACTGTCGTTTCATATTATTCGATAATATGGCTTTGTTATTTTAACGATAGTTTAATATAGTAACGATATTATTTATATCATTCGAAAACACCAAATAAACTAAACTATAGAACAATATGCTCTTTATTATAATTTTTTTTGCTTTATTGATAGAATAATTTGTTTTTATTGTTTTTTTTGCACAACTCAGTATTATCAAAATTTAAAGAGCAATAATAACTCGCATTTTTTAAACTGAAAAACAATCAAATTCGTTTCTACACACTTATATATAAAGGATCAGTTATTGGTTTGAAACTTCGTTCGTAAAAAAACATTAGAAAAACACAGTTTTTATAACAACTTTTATTTATTTATGAATACTTACATAAAACACACTTTGAAAACAAAACCATTTGTATGTTTTTATGCTAATATAATTAAAAGTTCGAAAACGTACTATTTTAATTAAAAGGTTTTTTATTTTATTGGAGAAAAAAGGGTTTTATGATATTTTATTGAAAAAAAGGCATTTATGGCATTTAAACTGAAAAATGCATTTATGACACTTAAATTAGAAAAAAAGGCATTTATGGCATCTATGGCAATTAAAGGCATTTTGGTTGCCCTAATTATTAGTGTAAAAACCGATAGTTTGTAACTACTATACGAAACGAATTTTTTTACTGCATTTTTGATTCGTAAAAAAAGTTCAATACTATTTCTCTAAGTTGAGAATACTCATATCGTCTATATTCAGTAATTAATCGATCGTTTTTTGTTTGTTCGGGAATATCATTCACTTTTTTGTTTATGATTAGCTAGTAACATTCGGCATTGTTTAGTGTAACGAACGGGGTTGACATCCAACTATTTTTTTTATGACTTTTCTTTTTTTATACGATACTTTGCTTGTAAAAAATCATTCTCAGTATTATTATTATATGTCTTTGATATATAAACTTTAAAATAACCAAAAAAGCCTATATTCTTGTTAGCTTGTAATAAATGTGGTGTATCTCCTAATATCAGGTAAACAGTTTTTACGTCATCTATTGGTACAAAAGCCTTTTGGAAAAACAAACTAATAAACAATTGAAACTAAATACTGTGCTTGTACTTTTGTGAAAGACTAAGTTCACTTAATCGTCGATAAATCAATTAATCAAATATCTATCTAGTATTCCCTACTTTCCGCAGCTGCCATTATAATTTTTATTAAGCAAATCACACTATAATTTAATTAAGTGAAAGTATTCAAGTAAAAACAAGCCAAAAGTTAAACAATTTGTTTTTAATTAGCAAATGATAATCGAGTGTTTGTTTTATTTATCGCTGTTCCGTTGTAATTGCGAAAGTCTGCGTTTGGACACTTTTAGTATTTTTTTCAATTATTTTTTTTATAAAATTCGTTTGTTTATTCGTTTTATTTCGATTTCGAGTGTATAAACGAAAATAATACGTGTGTTTATGTCGTTTAAAAAAAATCGACAAATTACTATATAATATCTGTTAAAACTTCAATTTTTTACTTAATTAATTTATAATAGAAAATTACTTAATAAAAATTTAATAGAGAGAAGAAATACTAAATATTTACCGAATTTTGTTAATTCTATTACACGAGTTAACAACATCAGTCTTAAAGCATATGGATGAAAGCAAAAAAAACGCCATAGTCGAGAGAGTGGAACTTCTAGATCATTATTTACGTCAAGTTTTTACAAATTTATGTGGAGACAGTAATATAACGATTTTCTGTTTTTTAATATTCGTAAAGCACATTACGAATTGTATAAGTATTGAATGCTTTTTTACTATTATTATACGCGGGAGTATACTAAATATTTAACATTAATCGAAGTGGAACAAATATTTTTCTATTCGATCCTGAGAAAAATTTTTTTTGCGCTTTTTGAAAAATACTATCTACGTGCCTGTAACAATGCGACGTGGTTTTAAATTTAATATTTTTTTTACATTTACTCAAGCCTTAACTAATCAGATTACGTTTTGGTCATTATTAAAATATAGCAGAAAATAAAAATTTTTATAAAGCTCTATATGTGTATGTAACGATTCGATCAAGTGATTCAGCGCAGATATTAAAGTTCTTTCAATTATTAGTATCTTAAATTTACGTGTAAAAATCTTTTAAATTCTGAGAAAAATATTACGAGTTTTTCTTATAATCTTTAAAATCATTAACACATTTTAGAAAATGTTTAGTTTTTTATACATCTTTTTTTCTGAAAAAAATGTGTATTTGCTTGGTGTTATTCGTTGATTTTATTGTGTCTTTTTTTATTTGGTCATTAAACATTTTTGGTTTCTAAAATAATTCTTACTTCAATATCTTTAGATTTTAATATTTATTGCACAATGATTTCACTTGCTTGTTTATTCGTTTTAAAACCTTTATTTTTCTTGAATTTATAACTTTAAATTTTTATATCACACTTAGATTTGAATTATAACTTTTATGTAAGGGGAATACTATATTTTTTTTAGTATTGATAAGTTGAATATGTTCGGATCATTTTTTTTTGAAAATATGCATATAGTTGTGTTGTATCAACAACTTTGATGTGATATATATGTTATGTATATTTCATAAATAAGTAGTTTTATCTTTCGTTTAGATTTAATAAACTATATACTGATATTTTTGTTTTTGAAAAATAACTTCTGCGACGACTTTACGTTTTTTTAAGCTGAAGGCAAAACACCACACTTTGTAATTGCTATGAATAATTGATGATGTTTTTTTTCAGTTAAGATTCTTTTGTTTTAAGGGTTTAATTTGACTCAAAAAGACTAAAAACCTTTTTTATTATTTTCAATAAGTAAAAATAATAGTCAAACAATGCGTGTATATATGAGAAAGGTTTCATATATTAATAGATAAACTTTGTTCTCATATTTTTTCTTAATGTCTTTAAACTTTTTTTTACTTAGCAATCTATAATCTTAATTACTGTCATTTAATAGGCTTATTTAAAAGTCGAAACAAAAAACTAATGTATTTAAAAAATGCTTTAAAATCATTAAAAGACATAAACTACTGATATTGATACATTGAAAATCAGTTGAGGAGAAAAACTAAAAATTTTAAAACAGTTTTCATTGCAGATTTTTTTTTACATTATATTTTTAAATATCTGCTTGTTTTAAATCTTTTTGCTCTAAAACACTTAAAAACTGTTTTTGCAAATATTTTATTATCTTAACTTTTAAATTTAAATATTCATTCAGAGAAACACTAAAAAACATAAAAAGCCAAACATTAATATAGAGTCAGTTAAAAAAAAGTTTCTGCTTTACTGATCGTTCCTATTAAAATCCAAAGCTAAATTGCTCGCATTTACATATAAAAAAATTTGAATGATGAGGCATAACTAAAAAAAACAAAAAAAATATTTCTCAGAAAAAAAAATAAAAATTTCATATATTGTTTTTTGTTAAGATATAAAAAATACTCAGAATAATCAACCAAGTACTTGATAACTCGTTGAAATTCTTTTAAATGAAAATAAAAAAATCCGAAAAAACTTTCATTTATTTATTTAGTCGTTGTTTGTTTCGTTCCTTATATATTATTTCACTCTGGGTTGTATGTTTGTTTATTATTTATATAATATTTTTTCGGCGATTGTCTATCTTTTAGTTTTGCCGACTGTCACGATGTTCTTTGTATATAGTGAAGCAAGTTTA
>SBJP01000291.1:2170-18565 GCA_014805705.1 Cucumispora dikerogammari | reverse complement strand
TAAATTAATAATTTTTTTTTCAGCCCATATAAGGTTTTTTCAAAACTGAACCTTTTTTTTCAACCTCTAAAGGTATTTTACGTAAATTAATGTTTTTTTTCAGCCCCTATATGGTTTTTTTCAAAACTGAATTTTTTTACAGCCTCTATAATAGGGTTTTTTTCAAAACTAAATTTTTTTTTCCATTCTCTATAGGGGTTTTTTCAAAACTAAATTTTTTTTTTCATCCTCTATATGGGTTTTTTCAAAAATGAATTTTTTTTTTCAGCCCCTATAGGGGTTTTTTCAAAAATGAATTTTTTTTTTTCAGCCCCTATAGGGGTTTTTCGTGTGAAAGGGTTAATAGTATTTGCTAATTTTGTGCTACTAAGTCTGTTTTTGATCTCAATCTATTCTTTTAAGCACATAATTTATTTTCATATAACACTTTTACTATAGCAGATCAGGTTTACACTATAATCATCGTACTCGGTCTAATTTCTACACTTCTGTAAACTAACGATCGTTGAACATTTATTTTTTCGGCAATTTTTTTTGGTATGATTCTGCTTTATAGAAAGTCAATTTTTCTATTTTTTTATCTATACTGTAACTATCAAAGTATGAAAGTATAAAGTAATATTTGAGTTTTTTTTGTGTTAATTTAATATATTTTTTTGAGGGGAAGATAACTTAAAAAAACTATTTTTTGCATCGTTTTTTTATTAAGAAAAAAAAGCTTTTTTTCCGTTCAGTTAAACTGTATATTAAAAAAAATTTATCACATATGCACTATTCTGCTTAGTGCCTTTGTTTTTAGGTTTTCGTTTTTTTGACATCCAATGGCCCATAAAAAACTATTTATATTTTATTCTAGCTCTATAGTGTATGTATTCCTCTCTTAGTTTAAGTGATGCTCTTTTAAAAGATTTTTAGGTAGTTTACAAAAAGTGAATTACTTTTATAGTTAAAACACTTTCAACTAGTTTTATCTCTCCCTGTTATAAGAAAATATAGATCTCTAGACTTCGGTTTTAAATGAATTGAGCGAAGGTAGTTCGTTTTATAATGCTTCAAAGCGTTCTAAGAGCTGTTAATGCGGTCGTTATATTTGACTGTTTCTATAAAATTTGATAGAAGAAAAAGCAAAAAAACACTTGTTTTTTATCAAAATATTAAAAAAAGTCTTTTAGTTTATAAAAAAAATGCTTGTTTATTTTCATAACAACAAACATTTTTTTAATCTTATCTGCTTTTCATTTTCAATTCTTACACACTAAATATACACAACTTTTATGTATATTATTCTCATAAACCGAAAATTAAGCCTTCGATGTGAAGAAAACAAACACATTTCCTATAAATTAACAAGAAATCTCATAGTTCCAAAAAACGAAAATCACAAGAAACACAAATAAGGCCTGTTAAAAATAAAAGCTCTGTTTCACTAAACAAAATAAAAAAGACTATCCAACACACATTCTGCACAAAACACACATACATGATCTATCAAATACTGATAACAAATTAACTCAACTTTTACTCATTACAAAAAAGAAATATCACCCAACCCTCGACTGAATAATATCGAAATTTTTTTTCATTTCACACTAAACCTAGCAAAGTCATCTACAGTTGTGAAGTTATACTTGAAAGACGATAGCAATTATATTCGAAAACTCAGTTTAGAGGATAACACGCTTGAAGAACCCGTTAGTTCAACACCCAAAACCTGCGATCTTTATTAGAAAGTTGAATTTCATTATATAAAACAATATCGGTCTCATGTATATTTCAAAAAGAAATAACAAAGTTTTTTTGTTTATTAGAAAAAAACATCCCTCTACTGAAGGATCTTTCCAAAGTATCGATAAATATTAAGTTCGTAAATAAGGTATTTTTTTTATAGTGTTTTAAGAATTGAACCTAGCTACAACAATAATATGTTTTATAGAGAAAATTTCATGAAAAACATGCCATTATTTATGTAAAATGATGAAATGAGCATAATGATATCTATATTATAAGCTTCGTACGCAAAAAAAAACAGATTATAAAACTTTTGTTGTTATTTTTAAAATAGCCTTTTGAGAAAAAACATTTTGTAATAAAATATCGTTGAAAACGTTTCTCATACTTAAATTTACAGTTTAAAGAGGGTTTTTCAAGTATAATTATATCAATAAGACGCTAACCAGACATATGATATGAAAATGACAACAAAACGTGTTTATCTATAACTGAGATTGAAAATATAACAGAATTTTGAGTTATACAAAAACAGAAAAAATAAAGAGAGAAGTTGTTGTGAACAAAAACAAAGAATTAAATTCTTTTTAAACAGCATGTCGAAGTTTTTAGACACGAGAGAATGAAGAGACGATAAATATAAAAAAATATTAATAAAATATAATAGACACAGAAACTTAAGTATTCATTTATTAGAAATGAGAACAAAACGAAAGACATAAAACACTAGATATTATTTAAAGAAAGGCGTGAAAAGAGGCATTACTTTCTACAAAGAATTATTTCAACATAGAGTAGAACTGTTGAACCATAAGTAAAATAAGAAGATAAACAAAAGATAATGTTTGTTAGGTTTCGGAATGTTTGCGGCTGTTCTAAACTATGTTACGCGGACTAGGAGCTCTTATAATATTTATCTGCTCGACGACGGTGAGACCGCTAACAAAATAGATAAAATACATCAAACAGAATCATACTAATTTGGTTCTTTATTATTCAAAACTATATTAAATAAACGAAATGTTTAATCATCTCTTTTGTTATCTACAATTATACTTTGTTTAGGTTTAATTCATAAAAAATATTACATTTTTTTTTACTTATAATAACACAATAATTTTAAAAACTCTTACTTTTCAGCTATAAAAATATAGTTTATATGCGATATTTATTCATCATTATAATATTAAGTATTATAAACAACTGTACTATATGACTCTGAAGCAGAATTGTATGTTTAACTAGAAACTCTTTCTGGTTTAAATCTTCGTTTAAAAAAACATAAAAAAATAAAAACTTCAAAATATAAAAAATTTCACTAACTAATATTAACCAAAAAAACCCCTATTAATAATCAATCACGTAAATGTATCAAAAAGCGGCAACAATTCGCTTCTCTAAAATCTCCTTCTCTAATTCAAAATATTCATCCAAAATCCCATCAACAAACAAGATCTTATAATCCACAAAATGTTCCTCCAGCGACTTCTCGTTTTTAATAAACAAAATACCTTTAAGGAACAAGTCTACGACTCCCACTTCGCCAAATCTTTTCACCAATTCCACTCTTACATACTCGACCAACTCGTTTTTACTTCTTATCAATTTAACTAATAGCGCACTTAACTCAGCAAAAACGCATTCCTTGTCTTTATCAAACAAATTAATTAAAATACAGTTAAGTATTTTAAAACTAAATTCTTTTTCAGGGAAGATTTCCGTAAATCGCTTAATTACCTGTAGCTTATTTTTCTCATTAAAAAGAGTGAGCTGTTCAGTAAGCAATACGTTAAATACTTCAGTTTGAATTAACGAAATAAAAAATTCTAGTGAAAATTGACTTAAAATATCACAATAAGCTTCAAGGAAATCATCGTCGTTTTCTTTTAATTCAATAATGGCCGGTGTTGGGATATTGAGGATGGGGTTAATTATTTTATAAAATAAACCGGTCTCAAACTCAAACTTATTTCCAAGGTACCTTGTGGTATTTTTCGAGAGTAAAACTGAGAAAATCTTAAGTGACTCTGCTGAAGGCGAAGCGTCAAACGTATGTGTTATATACGAGAGAATTGACGAAATTATATTTTTTATGTAATTCTTTTCTTCTTCACTATCTATAGTGTTACTGTTAGCTACTGTATTAGAATTGCTATTATTCGTGAACTGGTCTATATAATCACCGATATATTGTTTAAAGAAACAAAGAATTTCATTGTTCATTCGGTTATCGTTGTATTCCAACAATCTGAAGAATATGGTAAAGTCCAGCCGCATATCTAAAGCGAACCCCTCGCTAATTAAAGTTAGAGATTTTAAAATATGAATACACTCTTTGTACATTTTTGTTTCATACTGTTTCATCGTTATAATGTTTTTAATTATGCTGTTAGTGAGGAACCTTGGATCTGAAAGCGATGTTATCGTTTGTTGAACCATGTCTTTTATCAAGTCTGCACCCCTAGTATTATACATATTAGCCCTATTAACATTTATAGCAGTACGAATCTTGGCCAATAAACAGACAATGCCCTTATAAACATTTTGCTTTTGATAATTTTCTAAACGTTCCAGTTTCACCCCCACTGTTATTGCGAACAACTCCTTCATTGTGTCTAGGTCGTGTATTAACGTCTCATTTGAAAATAGCGTTAAAAACGTCTCACTGGCCATTTCCCTAATCCCTTCTAAATCTTCTGACATAAATTCGATCAGTTTAAGTAGCACAATCTTCATAAAGGACTTATTTTCCTTTAGATATATAGGAAAAGACCCAACAACATAAATTATATTCGAAGCTACAAACGCTCTATTAATCCTTACAGAATGTGCATCCGCTTGGTTTAAAAGATTCCTAAGCACTAAGCTATAAAAGTTGTTTTCAACTTTTGACGGCAATAAATTACTGTAGTTAGTTAATGTATAGATTAAGTTATTAAATGGTTTAAGATTAAAATTCTCTGTTTGATCTTCAAGTAACGAAATTATAGTCGTTTCAATGGAATTAAGTATTAAATCGTGGTGTTGCGTTTGTACGTCATAATGATAGCTAATTAGTAAAATTTTTCTGATTAATGATCGGTATTTATTCACGTAGGATATATACTCTGTGTTAGTTAAACGATTTTGAATTATATTATTGGAGGCGTCGAGTGTTATTAAAATTTCTACGGGCCGAGGCATTTTCTTGCAAATCTTATGAATGATACTTTGCTGATATCTTTTCTTTATTATAAATGAAATTAATTTATTTTTACATGAACCACCCATAGTTTTTTGGATAAGTTGTGTTGTCTTGTAAGTAATATCTTGACTATCTAAGTTGGTACCAATATCATGACCGGTGGTTATCGTGTTATAAACCAATAACGGGGAAAATATCGAAAGAAAACACTCTAGAATAACTACTTCCATCTCCATTTCACTAATTTCGAAACATTTGAACAAGTGTTGAATTGCCTTTTCTACCTGTGGGCCGTTTTCTCTGTTATTAATCCTTTCTATGTGAGAACATTCAAGCTCAAGAAACAATTCTGAAAATTCAAGTAACTCCTTTTTTAAACTACATACTAAAAAGAGAAAGCGTTTCTCATCAGTTCCCAATTCAGTGTAACAATCGGCTAAAGGAGCGTGTTTGAATTTAATAAAATATTGTGTTAGGAACTCATTGAGAGTGGTTAATATTTTGTAAGTTATTTTTGTTATCTCCTCGCTACGCTTAACAGTAGAGGGTGCGGATTCAATCTCACAGTTAAACAGCTTAAGATTAATTACAGATTCAATCAACACCTCGATCACACTTAAGACATAGGGCCCACTTATAAGCCCGACACAAACATTAATTACATTTAAAATCTCTCTATACTCAAAGTACCTGATCAATGAGGGCAGTAATTCAAAACAACTGTTTAACAGATCATTTCTATAAGCGAGTTCTTTATTGATCATTAGATACGAAATTACTTCAAGTATAATCTGCGTGACTTCAGTCTTCACTTTGTTTACCATTAATGCATACCTGACAGTATTAAATAAATATTTCTGTTTATTTAGACAAACAACAAAGCTGTTAATTAAACACAACGAATTATTAAATATTAAAGGTTCAGTTTGTATTGACACCGACAAAATATCACTAATGAAGGTTTGTAAATATTTTGGATATTCCCTCTTTACTACATTTAATAATATGTAATTAAACTTGTTTAAGACCAAATTTATTGAGTTTTTTAAATTTGTTTCTTTGAAGCTCGTTGTTTTTGCATAAAATAAAACTTGGTTTATAATATATTGTCTTAATTCGTCTTTTTGAGATCTAGAAAATGTTGACCAGTTGTTATTTATTGTTGAATCCAATATTTTTAATGCAAAAGCATGAGATTCCTTTAAATGGGACGTTGTTAAAATCGGAGATATGTATTGAAAAGATGTTGGAGAAGCTTTGAACTTCATTAAATTATATTCTGCTTCTTTTTTAACAATGGGATTTTCCATTTGAAGGGCCAGTTTTATTTGTTCATCAAATGCCTCGACTGTAAATGAATCAATTAAATTTGTATTTGATGGAGTTACTGTATTTTGAGAATTTAATGTTTCATTCACTTGTGAGTCTAAGTGTAGCGGCGGGAGTTCAGAAGCCGAAGAATCAGAAGTTGGAATTGTGTTTTGATTTGTCGAATATGTTGTATGTGCATTTGGATCTATCGGGTTTGGTGATGTCATGGTTTGATTTTTATTGTGTTTATTGTGAATTAATTGATAAGTTTTAATTGAATTCGTATTTTTATATTGTATTATAAAATATTAAATAATGTTTTTCTTTATATTTTTATAATATATTATTATAGTATTATTTTATATTAAGCTGGTTTATATTTTTATATAATATATTATTATAGTATTATTTTATATTAAGCTGGTTTATATTTTTAAAAGATTAAATATTTTAATGAACATTTAGTTTGATTGATTGGCATAATTTTTAAGAATTCAAAATATATGTTAATTTGTTATATCGCTAATTTAATATAAACAATAAAAATATATTTTTAAAAAAAATTTGTTTAAACAAAACAGTTATTATTTTTATTAGACATTAAAATATAAGCAAAAACAAAGACAATATCTTTAAATTAGACAATATCTTTAAATTAGACAATATCATTAAATTAGACAGAAACATTAAATTAGACAATATCTTTAAATTAGACAATATCTTTAAATTAGACAGCTCACACAACAGTTGATTTATAAAAATACAATAAAAACAAAAACTGTAAAAAGCATTAATAACCTGTTTTTCAAATAAACCTAAAAACACACAATTTTACGATTAAAAATTATTATTTTTATTTAGGTTTGTTTTTATTTATCGCTTTTAGTTATTTATTATTATGATAAAGACTGAAAGGTTGAGCTATAAAAGAAATATATGTGTTTTTGAAAAAGCCGTATTTTATATTATAGTAATATAGTAATATAATAATATGACATATATACGTTGGATCTACGTTTTTAATTAAATTTCAAAATAAACAAGAAAATTCTTTATATTTATATATGTTTTCCAAAAGTATTTTTATACTTAAATCATAAACATATGTTAAAAAACTTAAATCATAAACATATAAGCATATGATGAAAAACTTAAATCATAAACATATAAGCATATGATGAAAAACTTATATTTTTTTAACTATTATAAATTTTTGATAAAATTTTTTTTTTTTGTTTATTAAATTATTTAAAAAATTTTTCAAAAATAAGTTATTGTAAAATAAGATAAAAGGTGAATTATACACGTTTATGTGTATATTTAAACTAAAAAAACTTTAAAATGTTATAATGTTATTTGTTTGGTCTATGGAATGTTTGATAACAAAAAAAAACGTTAATATTATTGTGTTTTAGATAACGTCTATAAGGTCGTTATTTGTTGAGTTTGTTGTTGTGATAGGGGATGGGAAATGAAGTGATATATGGGCTGTCGTCTTATATGATAACGCGATAAAAAACGTAAAATATCGAATGAACTTCTTTTTTTCAATATTTTAAACATAAACAGTAACGTATGTAAACCATCATCCACAAATAACATTAAAACAAACATGTATTTAAACTTTTCTTGTTATTATATATTATAAAGAATGTAAATAATCAAGAATCGTTATATTTAAGTAAAATGAATTATGTTTTAATATGTTAGTCTTTTGGTTAAAAAAAGATCTATATATGTATATATACATTCGACATAAAATCGATATATGTCTTTAAAAAAAAAGATTTTTCCTGTGGTTTTTCAGTTATACAAGTTAAAGTCAGGTGTGTTTTTATCAGTTATATTATACTATTATAAGCTTTTGAGAATTTCCAACATAAAACTTAACCATTTATTTTATCAAAAAACGACAGGTTTTTTCGTAACAAAAGATCAAGTATAAAATTTAATCGTATTTTTTCTCTTAAAACTTTGTTTTTTCAAAAAATATATCAATAATTATTTTAATAACCTGTTTATATTTAAAAAATCGAATCAACATGTATTTGTATTCATGATTCATTAACAACATAGTGAAAAAAACCATTATAAGTTTAAACATATAACACTTGATAATATTTAACGTTTCTTATATTATAAGAAAAAAGAATCCTTATTAAAAACATGTTTGATATCTTTATGTTTTGTTTTTTTTGTCATTATAGGTTCAATTAAAATATATTTAAACATTTTTCTAGTGAAGATGAACTTAAATATAATGCCTGTTTTAGTTGAAAGAGTTAAAGAATCCAATTTTTTTTGTAAAAACGGGTTAAAAAAAACACAGTTTATTTTATATTTCAAACAATTAAATATATTTCACAATTACGACTTTATATATAATTAAAAATAAGATCGTTTTTTCTGTGGTGCAAGTAATATGAATGTATATTATAGTATATTATAGTATATTATAAAAACAAAATACGTGAAATGTTTTTCTTTTGTAAATTACAGGAGCTTTGTCTATATTATGAACCTATATATATAGTTTTTATCAAGAAAGGTATATATATTGATACTTTTTTGAACCGAGTTCACATATATTGTTGGCGGGGCGTATAAAAAAGCAAGAAATTTTTGTATTTCTAAACGTGTTATTTATTACTATATAGCAATACATGTAATATATTGTTTCGTTTCACTAAAACATTGTTATTTATTACTATATAGCAATACATGTAATATATTGTTTCGTTTCACTAAAACATTGTTGCTTCATAAACAAATTGTTTTCAGATAACTTATTTTTAAATATTTTAAAAACTAAATACGAGCGCAAATAACAAAATTTTAAGAACGTCGCTAATGTTGTTAATTCAAAAAACAGATCTCAAAAAAAACGAAAGAAAAAAAATTTTAAAATTCAAGAGACATATATTGACTCAACTTATTCGCGTTTTAAATGATTTAATTATATAAACTTTGAGTGTGATTTTTATAGATATTTTAATTTTCAATTTTTAATATTTAGAATAGATAACTAAACTTTTCCTGCTTGTTTTTGGTTTTTGATTTCTTAATGAGTTAGGCGAAGGTGATTATCAGAGATCAAGAACTCAGTAAATCAAAATATTTTGCAAGACTCGAACGACATTTATAATAAAATCAAGTCCTGTTCTACTACTATGAAGAGTGTTTTACTACTTCGTAAAATTTTAGATATGTTTTCTAGAAAAAATGTTTTTTGAGAAAGAACATATTGAAACACTGATGTGTTTTAATTGAAAAACAGATTATACTACAAAAGCATTTTTATCAAATAAAATAATCTTTTTTTTCAACTTTCGCTTTTTTCCTCTATTAGATAGTTAATGGTTTTTGTATATTTAAGTTCTCTTGAATATATTGGCTGTAAATAATGATTTGTTTGTTTACAAGCTGGCATAGACGAACTTTATGATAGACCAAACAACGTTATCGTTGTTAATAGAAAATTAGAGCTGTGTGTTATTGTTGATTTAAATATGAAATTTTTTTTTAAAAAAAACGTGGTTATTTTTTTATATTATATATTTTTACTTTTGTTTTTTTTTACGAATCTAAAATTAAAAAAACGACTGTCAATAATTTATTGATAGTTTTAAGTGCAAAGTTTATTATTTAAAACTTTGATGCATGCAGAGCACAGTTCATTAGATATATCACGACTTAATATATTTTACATGTAATATCTATTTTCAATATGAAAATATAAGAATTGTTTCTTTATAAGTTTTTCAAACAATTGAAAGAATTTTGTATAAATATAAGAAATCAAACGTTGCTTACAACAATCAACATTTATTTTAAAATCTAATTCACGCAAGTAAATGTGATGTTTGTGTTTTCTTAGATATGAAACTCAGCAAATTGCTATATTTATTCAGGTGCATCGTTTTTTTTAAATAAACGTCTAGTTTTTATATATTTTTCTTATTAGATTTCGTAAGTTGAAAACTTTGTTAATGAATCTCGGACTATTTTCGTAGGCTGTTATATCATAGAATTAATCATCACTGGATTGTTTGTCAGCAATCTTATTGATCACAATACTGTTAAACACAGACTTTTCGCTACAAGTCTTTGATATAATTATTTTAACTCAAAAAATCTTTTATTTAATTTTCAAGATGTATTTATTAATAGTAAAATATATTTGTGTTTATCTGAGATTAGTAAATATTTTAACTCAAAAAATTTTTTATTTGATTTTCAAGGTGTATTTTTTGTTTGTGAAATATATTTGTGTTTATCTGCGCTTAGTAAATATTTTAACCTTTTTATTTCGAAAAAACCTGATTATTTATTGATCGAAAAAAAAATTTTTTAAAATTAAAATGAAAGTTTATATTTTTCAGGTTCGAGCAATCATTTAAAATTTTTAAATCTAAAAAAACAAAATATTTTAGAATCTGACTACATCATAAGTTTTTTTCACTAATAAATAAACATAATTTTTCAAAAATAAAAAAGTTAAAAAGTTTATTAGATTTAGATAAATCCAAAATATATTTTAATAATAAAAAATAAATAAAGAATTTTTTTGAGATAAAATATTTATATTAAACAGCTTGTGGTGCCATATAGACTTATAGTATATAATTCGCTGAATTACAGACATATGATGAACAGTCATGTGATGAAAAAGATCGATGGCGAACAGGCAAGATATATTCTACAACAATCCTAAAGTATGGCCAGCCTATGTAAGAAGCCTGATAAAGCTTTTTAAATTTTATCTAAATCTACTTAGTGTTTAAAACAAAAAAATATTTTTAAATATATTGAAGGTTTCTAATTTTACTAAATACTATTGTTATAATTTTTGAGTTGTTATCAGTGTGTTAACCGTAATATCTCTATTTTTAAGAGACTAAAAATAATTTTTTTAAAAAAACTTTTGGATTGTCTTCAACATATGTATGTTCAACTAAGGCTTTATTAAAAAATACAAAACTATTAAAATTATTTCTTTAAACCTGTTTGTGAAGTTTATTATGTATCTATTCTATATAAATTTTTTCACGTAAAATGCTCGCTTAAAATATTTTATTTCGTTTATATATCGAATCAAACACAGTGTTTTATAACACAAACGAAAACTCCGTTTGTTTGATAGTCATATCTTTCTTAATTCTCTTTAAATAAGATCAAATAGACATAGACAACAGTATATCTAAACCCGTAGCTGGAAGCTTAAAAAATTTTTTTGATGTGCGTGTTAAAACACTTTTTATGTTTTTTTATTATACGTTTACTTTCTAATCAAAAAAAAATGTCTTAGAATGAATGTAAAAGACACGTCTTGTCAGCATTTCTTTGATTTGTATAATATGTGGATAAAAAAAATTATATAGTTGACTCTATTGTTTTTTTTGATATCGAAATTATTCAGGTTTTTTAAATTTAAACAATACGTTTTATTATGAAAACATTATTGAATATATTTAGACCTTCACTCAAACCAATTATCATGCCGTATAAAAAGTAATCTAAGACAATAAGTTGACATTTTCAAAAAAAATTTATTGATTATTTCGCAATTATTAGAAAGTTGACTTTTATATGAACACTTTTTTTTACTTGGCGAAGATATAAAAAGCAATGCTTTTGATCACAGAATTAAACAACTGATTTAGATAAGTCGTTTAAAAAAAACAAACATATTCAAAACAATCATTACGTCGGTTAGGTTTCGTCCTGGATGTTGAAAAAAAGAAGAAGTCGTTGTTTAGGGAACTTTTAATTATGTTCTTCTTCTGCTTAGCAAGCTGTACTTAATTAAGACTGAAATTACAAATAATTGTTATTGTGAATTACGAAATATCGTTTCTTTGTTTTTTCTTTTATAGTCGTAACGGTTTTTTGTTTATTTAATTACATTAATAAAGGCGGGTTTCCTCATATTAATTTACTAATTACTTAGGTAAGTTAATAAGCGCCTCCAATTAAGAGAAAAGTCACTTTTTTTAATATTTGTTTTTCAGTGACATGTATATTTATTTAAACTTAATATCGAGTAACAAGGTGCTGATGATATTTTTTTTAGTTTTCTATAAATAAATGAAGCGCGCCTAGCGATCGACACACGTCATGTGTGTTACAATATTTTTTTTGTTAAAAAGACAATATTTATTTTTATCAATGATACAAGATTATCAATTGTCTTAAACGAAACTTTTGTTTTATTTTTAATTTTATGAATTAAAAGATTTTTAAAAAACTCATTGTTTTATAATAATTATATAATAAAAAAATGTCGTACGATGACTACGACAATAAGTATTTGTTGTTCGGTTTGTTTTTTTATTTATCGTTACACGTCACAGACACCCTATTTTTTTCTCTTTTTTTTAAAATATAAACTATATTAAATAAATAAAAAAAACACGTTCTTTTCAGAACCGAGTAGCTCTTCTATAGATTACACTATATAAGTTTACAGCTCGCCATGTTGCTATAATGTTAGTATATATATTCTATAAATAATGAAAAAATTAACGAAAACGAACGAACGAAACTAATAAAAAAACAATATGTATATAATCTAAAGTGCTCTAGTGATGTTACAGTGTCTAACAGTAAACATATTTTAAAAAAACTTTTATTAAAAAAATTATAATAAAAACACTATAATGAGATTATAGATAGGGAAACGTTCATGACGTGAGGAGTGTCTGTGACCGTGACGTTTATTAATTGATACAAAAAAACACTAAGTCTTTGTTAGACAAACGTAGGTAGGAATAAAGCATTAAAAAAAAAGAGTTCTTATGACAGGTATTGTTTTTTATTGTAATTTAAAAACACGCAATGTTTTCTAAGACTACTTATTGCATAATTTTGCATTTTTTATAAAACATCTGCCAAGATAAAAAGACATAAAAACACCGAATCTGTCGTTTAATGCTATGTTGTTGAAAATATAGTGAAAAACACAAATTTTAAAAAAAAGAGGGAGAGTAGATTTCGGTAATATGGCTCGAGTTTCTATATGATAAAGTATCTCTTAAAAGTTAAGTAGAATGTTTTGTGAATAAACCGAAATTTATGTAACTGTTTAATAATAAAATGATTCAATCGAAAATAAAAAATCTTCTTTTTACGAAATTGTTTTAAAATAAGAATCGAGTTTCTCTTGTTTTGACTTTATATACGCTTTTTTTTAGCATAACCAACAGCCTCTTCGCGTTATTATTTTGTTGTCTTTATTTAATCTTCGTTATATTATCTCATTTTATTAAAAAAACGGCTGTTGGCTACCCTGCGTTGAAAAATAATATTTTTTAATTGCATTATTTACGCTCTACAATAATGTTTTTAACAAAATAAAGCAAAAAGTAATATGACTTAGTCGTTTACTGACTGTTCCGTTATTGTCTCGTTCAGCCATACATTTAAGACACTCAATGTCATTGCTATATCTATAATGTATATTCGAATGCAATGTTTTTGTTTTTTCAGGTTATTGTTTTTGTTTTTTTTTAGTCAATTGTTATCTGCGATTGAATTTTTTGCAGCTAGAAGTATTTCCTCTCGGTGAATAAATATATGTTTGTGTTTTTTAACGCGTGTTATAGTTAAATTAGTTAGATATATATGATGATCTTAAACGAGCTGTCTGTTGAGAGTATTTTTGCGAAGTGTCATAACAGGTTTTGGAAGATTTTTGGACTTTTTTTCAGTGTTTTCAAAAAAAAACGTTATTATTTCATATTTGCTTATTAGATGGGCATCTTCTCTACTTCCTACTGATTTTCAAGCAAAAATAAACCAATATTAAAAACATGTGGAAATCATCATGAAAAATAGAAATAAACAAAATAGAAATAAAAAAACAGATATAATGAAATTTATACATGAATTTTTTTCAGAAATTATTAATTCTAAACAATCAAAGACTTTATTAAAAAGTTTTACTGTTTTGTAAAAAAAAATATTTTTTTTTCTAATATTATACCGTTTCTTAGTCTTATTTATAAGTAATATAATATATAGATAAAAAATATGTTATTTCTTTGCCTCTATACAAATACACAATATATAGATTCATTGTCACTTATACATTTTACACACTATAATCTTAATTAAGTAAATTTTATTGTAATTTAAATAAGTAAAGATATTTAAATAAAACAAACGAAAAAAAAATCAATATTTTTTAAACAACAAAAAAATATAAACGGATTTTTTATTTATCGCTGTTGCGCCGTTGAGCAAAAAAACTCTGCTTTTTACACTTTAGATCTTTTTATAATTTATTCTTTTTTTTATTAAAATCGTTTGTTCGTTCGTTTTAGTTCGATTCCGTGAGTATAACCAACATTAATACTTGTATTCCCAAAATTTTAAAGAAGGGGAATGAAAAATAACTGTATAATCTTTATATTTTCACTTAATTCTTTTTGTTTAATTAAATTATAATGTATTTTTCCGTAATTAAAATTATAGTGTGAAGTCCTGTATAAGTAACGACCCTTTTTTGACAATGTAATGATTCACAAAATGAAAAATTATATATTTTTTTTAAACAATGAATTTTCTTTATAATAATGTCAAGCGATTATCAAATTTTATAATAAAATAATTCTTTTGTCATCGACAACAAGCACAGATATTTTATTTTCTAAAAGCCCCAAGTCTTTTACAGAGCATTCCACCTTACACTGTTTTATCAATAATGCTCGATTAGCATTAAGCTATGTTTTTTAAATTGATTTTCGGTCTCGTAAAAATTATGTTTTATATAACTCATATAAATAACAACTTTTTAGAAAAATACTTTGCTTTTGAACAATTAATAATGAAAACAATTTTTTATGTATTTTAAAATTACTTTATGCTTTTAAAAAAACATATCCATGTTCAGCCAGTTCATAATCGCAGCTTTAACCACCAATAACAGTATTTTATGCACATCTGTATCAACGTTTGCAACTCCTAATATAGGAACGCAACCGCGGGTTTTTGTTCCCTCTATAAATATTACAAAATTTGATTTTTTTAGCGTAGGAGAATCAGAATATTATAACATGCTGACAAAACCAATAATTAAGATTGAATTGTCATTAAATTTCTATAGGTTATGCGAAAATGGTAAAATAGACATAAGCGAGCGCTTTGTTTTGTCTCAAACAGCGATCGCTCTAATTAGATTTAGAAAAAAACATCACACAGATAGTCCATATGCCAGGGTTATACAGGCTCCCAGAGAGATATTTCTCCCATCAGGAAAAAATTCAAAATTTGGATTTAAACTTCATATCAGTCGACAGCTCTTACAGAAGAATACTAGATATTTTAAAGCGGGGTGCCAATATATTACAATATATTCTGACATAGAAAATTTTTTACTTTTTGGCTGTAACGATGGGTTTTCTACATCAGACCTTTATAACCTGATGAAATTAAGAAATCGAGAAGACACACATCTATTCGCTTTTAGTTTTATTGTGTATGTGAAACCAAAAACCATTTACAATACAAATGGTACTTCCTTTGTACCAATAATAACCAACATGTTTAGACTTGTTATCAGCGAAACCCGATCACAAACCAGTTTTGTTTTTGTCGATCCTCGCGATTATTATACGCAATAAGGGAGAGGAGAAGGGTTGAACACTCCTGTGTGGACACGATGTTGGCATAATGAAACTAGTTATTTGAATCTTAAGTGTTATATCTAACTGGATATGTTTTACTATAACGAATTGCTTTTTGAAGTCTCTTTTTTTATAATTTTCTGCAGTATATAAAAATATAAAATATTTTTATTTATAAATGTTACGTGGCTGAACAATCTTAAGGTTGTGTTAATCAGATTTAAACAATTGAACATTCCCTAAAAGAACTTTGATAATTTTAAAGATTGTGGATATTTTGTGCTTAAACCGCCTGCTACGACTATTTATCTAATACATCAACGCGTTAATAAAGTTTCTAATATATTATTTGTTTACTAGACTTTTTGGTCTATGTCGAATTGGGTGTTTTTATTTAAATATTTGTTTTATACTGTAAATTATGTATTCTATACATAGGTGTAATTTTTTGCAATATAAATCGCATAGAAGAATTTTTGGCTTTTGCCTAGAACCCCCACCCCCACCCATCCCCGCCCCCCCCCCCGCCCCTCCGCTCTTTCCCCT
>SBJP01000290.1:0-17969 GCA_014805705.1 Cucumispora dikerogammari | reverse complement strand
TTTTTCAGTTTTCTACTAACTCCCCCTAGTATAATAAAACACCCACCAAAAAAAAAAAAACTCTCTTCTACCCCCCCCCCCCCCCCCCCCCCCCCCCCCCCCCCCCCCGTACTGAAAAAGAAGCGGATAACAAAACGACCGGTGACTATAACTAAACTTAATTATATTTGTTCTTGAAAAAAAAAGCTAGACTAAAAAAACATAAGAAACAATAAAAGATAATATAAATTAATTTTATCTGTTTTTTAAACGCTTATTGGCTACAATTATACGAAAATAAAAGACATTTTCATTTATTTAACTGTTTTGTCGTTTATGTAAAAAATCTCAAAAAATAATACAAAAATATGTCTGAAAAAACAAAAATCTTTTATAAGAGTTAATAATTCAGTTGAACAAATTGGTATTTTAAAAGAATTTGACTATTCCAGATACAAAACGCTAGAAAAAAGCTTGCGGTTGAACTTGCCTCGAAACAATTTCAAATTAATTTGTTTTTAAACGTCGTTTTTTGATAAAACAATACCTTGTTCTAATTTATTAATTTATAACGTAATGTAAAATTATTTATTTTTGTCAATTTTATATATCACTTCATCAGCTGTTTCTAGAAACCAAACATGGAGATGTCAGTGCAGATCGTGTTCTTAGCATATTCATTTTATAAACACTGAGAAAACTGTAAAACATGTTTTACATACAGATCATTTTACAGTATTAAATAAAATAGGAAGATTAAAATCAAAAACAGTTAAGAAAAAAAAAATAAACTAGAGAACAAGTCAGTAAAAACGATGTTCAATAAATAAGAAGGTGTGAAGATATCGAAGTGAGAAAAGTTTTTCCTTTCGCTCAAGGCGATCAAAGATCAAATAAAAAATTTTACAATAAAATACAGATTTACATCTCAAGCATATACATAGACATATCATAGAAGTTTAAAGTGTATATTAAAACACGTCTTTTTTTGGGTATGATACTGGGATTAAAGACGAAGTATGTTTTTTTCAAATTTAAAAAACATATTGTATCTGCGTTTAAAACATTAATAATGGATAGTGCATTTGGTTCGATCCTCAACTTTGTTCACGTGTTTTTGTCGTTCATAGCTGGTGTTTTTGAAAACATTCTCTGTCTGTTATGTTTTAATGAAAACAGAAACAGAAACAAATTATTTAAAAGTCTTAAGAAAGCGTTTTGATTTAATAAATTTGAACCTGAAACATATTGTAACAAGCATAGAAAAAGCGTTACTAAACAGCGTAAAAGAACATTTTTCCTTTTCGAACAGTAGAGAATTACTTGTTTAATTTAGAGCAGGCTGTTTGAAGACAATTAAATAAACTGGCTATTTCACGAAGAAATAAAAACACTATAGAGGTTAAAAAGACAGTTAAATTATTTGTATCTTTGAACCTTGTATCTGTGGATGTCGTCTGTTCTGTTTATATGATTTTAAAAAAGAACCCTTAGATTACAAACGAAAATAAGACTCTTGAATTTGTTGAATATTTTCAGAAAAGTTACACAGGCAAACATTATAATCAACAAAAAAATTCTCTAAACATCAAGATACGATAACGTTCAGTTAATGTATAGAACAGAGTAGTTTGATGGCAGCCGAGAATTTTAAATAATTACGATAGGATAACGTTCAGTTAATGTATAGAACAGAGTAGTTTGATGGCAGCCGAGAATTTTAAATAATTACGATAGTAGGTACCGAATCATAAACAAAAAAAATTTATAAATCTCTCTCAAGCATAAAAAAGTTTAGCGACGAAAAAAGTGAGATTGACGATATGTATATTGTCAACCTCGACAAGTGTAAGAAATGAATGTTTGCCACAAATCAAAATTTAAGTAAATAAAATAGACTACATATCTTAGTAACATTTTACAGGTTTTTTTACGATAAAAAATATTAAAAATAGTAATAGAAAACAATATGTGCTCATTTAACGCTTAATAAAATCTTTTTTTATAATTAAAATGTTTAAAATATATTATTCCAGGGAAGCTTCGTCTACCGAAAAAAAAACCTTTAATTTTCAATAAAAAAGAAAAAAAGAAAAAAAATAAAATAAATCTTTTTTCGAGAGCTCGTCATATAAAATTTTAATAATAACACAATTATAATTAGGAATGTGAGATAATTTATCAACCTTTACTTATCGATATCATAAACAATAAATCGCAGACGATTAACATCAGAAAGTTTTTATTGCTTTTTTGTGAAATTATAAAATCAACATATTTATAACAAATGTTTTCGTTGAAAATTTTTCGTCTAATGTTAAAAAAAAGTTTTCGGCCAATGTTAAAAAAAAATTTTAACGTTTTTAAAAAGAAATTAATAAAAAAAACGAAACAAAAATAAATATGCTCGACCGAATAAATACTTTAATGAGCCCTCACATACTAGTATGAATCAAAATATTGTTTCAGTTAACAGAAAGTTTTTTTTAAATCAAAACTTAGCAAAGGTCTCTTTTAATCAAAATATAATGAATAGTCCCTACTTTATGTAGTATTCACATCTGCGCTATTAAGCAGAGAAAAGTCGACTGAGCGAGTTTGTTTTTTTGTAATATTTATTTTTTCTGTTTATTTATTTCGTTGTTGGTTTGTTTTCCGAGTACATAAACAACGCTATTACAAATGTTTGAACTGTTTAACATCAAAAAAGAAAAATAACTATAGCGACGCTTATTTTTTACTTAAAGAAAATTCACTTAATCAACTAAAACAAGTTTTTTCAAAATTAAGAGTATATATAGGGTGGGAAGCTGTAAAAATATATAAAACATTTATTTTATTTTTAGCATTTTTATATATTTCTTTTTAAAAAACGTAGAATATAGCTTTATGCTTCTTTTAAACTTTAGTTAAAATTGACTCAAGCTTAGTTTTCTTTTTTTTTAAATCAACAGTAGACAAACTTGTTTTTTATTATAAACCCTTTTTTTTTCTTGATTTAAACTTAAGTTTATAAAATACTCTCTTTTTAAAAACATTTAAAACAAGTCTTCTATCTTTGAAAAGACTTTTAGTTTAGTCAAAAAAATTTTCTTAGTTTGTGTATCTGATAAACTGAGATCGTTAAAAAAAAACTTTTGTTTATTAAACATTTTTAATTGAAGTCAATTATCTTCAATTAAATAAAATAAACAGTGTAGAATTTGTGTCTAAGAAAATTTTTAAAAAATCAAAAAAAAGTTTTGACTTTAAGTCAAAGAAGCCTCAGTTATTCAATATACACTGTTTCGTGTTTTGTTCTTTAACATAATAGTTATCAGAAATATAAAAGTTTGCGTAAGTTTTTGTTTTTTTTTTAAAATTCAAACAGGATCTATTGGTGATAGCACAATTTTTGATAAGCTTCATTTTATAAAAATCCGACTTTTTATCATTTTTTAAACATATTTTTTTCTGATTAATCTTCTTTAAAATAATCTTTAATTGAAAAAATAATATACATTTCGTTCCATTTACATAGCAAAAGTGGTTTGATACATTTTTTAAAGCAGTATACAAAACGTGTATGCGATTTAAGTGTTTAATAAAAAAGATGCCAATATTACAATTAAGGTGTCAGAGATGCACATATTTTCAACTTTTTAAACTTAAGTATTTTCGCAGAAACAAATAATCTTTTTTTGATAATGTAGTATTTAACAAATAATCTTTTTTTGATAATGTAGTATTTAACAAATAATCTTTTTTTGATAATGTAGTTATTTAACAAAAAAGAAATATATTTATTTCTTACAAGATTTATAGTTTTTATAACAAGTAGGGTTCTGAAATTCACTTTTTTGCACATATATGCCCTTATTTTTACTTTTTTAAAAACTAATATATGAAACGAGAGCAGCTTTTTTTTAACTATTTCGTCGAATAATGTTTAATATTTGTATCAGACAGGCCTAATTCAATTAAAAGAACTTGATTCACGACTTCGATAATACTGAAAAAACTTATTTTTGATATTAGAAAAACAATTATTGTCATCTAAACTTCATGAAAATAAAATATTTTGCACGTCATTCTAATTTATTATAATCTAAAAAAAGATGATTAAAAAAATAAAACATAGCTTCACTTTTATCTTCTTAGTCTTTTTTACGCTAAAATGGCAGATTTAGCTGCCGGTAAAAAAAAAGATAAATCGCTCAAGTGGCGAATGTATCTGCCAGTAAAAAAAACAGAGATTTCTCAATTGTCAGTTATAAGCTGACTGTAAAAACACATATACTTTTCAATTGAGAATGTATCTGCCAGTAAAAAAATAAAACTTTCTCTCTCAAGTGGAAGCTGTAATGTCAGTAAAAAAAACACGATACTTGCTTTTTATACCGCTACTATTGCTTTTATTAAGCAAAATATATTATAATCTTAATTATGTAATCTACATTATATATTTAATTAAATGGCTTTTACTGAAATTGAATTAAACTAAAAAAGTTGAAGTAAAAACCAAGACCAGTATATAATATTTTTTTATTTTCATTTTTAAAACGACGTAAACACACGCTATAGTGTCGTTTATAAACTCGAAAACAAACTAAAACTAACAAAATACTTAATTTGATAAAAAAGATATATAATTAAAAAAAAAGACTAAAAGTATTTTAATAAATGCTTTTTCGCTTAACCAGCGCAACACTTATAAATAAAATATAAGTTCGGTTATCAACTGTTAATTAAAAACGATTTTCTGTTAATTTTTGACTTGTTTTTAGTTAAATAAATTTGCTTATTTAATTTATAATAAAAAATTGATTATTTAATTTATAATAAAAAATTGATTATTTAATTTATAATAAAAATTTACTTATTTAATTTATAATAAAAATTTGATTACAGGGGTATCATAAATATAAATAAAAATATGCATAAATATAAATAAGAGTATGCATAAATATAAATAATAAAGTACATGTTTTTAAATATATATAAAAAAAGAAGATATATTTGTTTAGTACAGTATAAGTGATTATTCTATCTATCTAAATAAAAACTTTAAATGATAAAAAAACAGAAAATGTGTCAATATTAGAGGATTTCTTGTTTAAAGATAGACTGTAGTAATAAAACATAATAATTTTATTTTACATGAGCACTGATTCTGATGAAACAATAAACGATAATGATATAGACAATATAATTCAAACAAGCGAGAGGAAAAGAGAAACACTGAGGAAAATACAAAAGGAGAGTATGGATCTAGATCACTCACCGAAAAAAAATTTACAAGAACGTAGAGGTTTCACTTTGCAGTGTTTATAAGATTATTCACAAAATAGCTGATAATAAGTCTAATGTAGACATTATATCTGTTAAAAGAAAAGTTCAAATGAAACTATTAGAAATAAAATAACTTAGTTTCTATTAATAAACTCCTCACAATTACAGAAAAAGTTAGAAAACGAACTGGGGGATGAAGTATTGTGAAAAAGCCAGAGCACCTTTTTAAATGTATCAAAACAAATGAACTATACAAGAAAAAAGACTTGTCAGAGTTCTAGAAGAACGCAACAATTTGAAACGTTAAGGCCCGACAAATACACGCTCGAATAAAAAGAGCATATGAGTGACATTACATCGTTTTTCTAGACAAAACTGGTGTCAATCCACATCAGACTCAAAATTATAGTTATTCACTGAAAAATTCAAAGTGCTACAAGCTCGTCAGAGCTAACAAAAAAACAAATATAAGTTGTCTTGTTACAATAAAAAATTCAAGTTTGACTTCGTATAAAATTAAAATTGTGTTTTTTTATAGATTCTATTAATTCAGATTTAGTTCTATATTTCGCTGCACATTCAAAGGATATTTTGATTAGGGTTAGACTTATTACGTTTTTCACCGAAAAATATATTTTAAAAAAAAAAAGATCAACTATGTAAAAAACAAAACGAACTAAACGAACGAACGAACGGACGAAACAAAGCTAATAATAAATAAAACGAACGAAACAAAAGATATATTCTTCGGTGAAAATTGCAACTAACAGAAACAAATATAAGTTGTCTTATTACAATTAAAAATTTAGTTTGTTTCTTATAAATTTAAAGATGATTCTTTTGTTAATGTTTCGTTTATAGTTTTTATAAGTCGGATCTAGTTTCACGTTTCTCCGCACATCTAAATAATATATTGATTATAGATAACTATCGATTTTAGCATCGAAGAAGTGTAATCAAGTTATTAACACAAATAAACATTGCTCAGATGTTCATCACACCGTATTCGACACGGTTGAACTCTATTGAAAAAAATTTTTGTTTTTTAAAAGCTATGCATTCATCGTTTATGTTGAGTTCGATAGCGAGCAGCGATGTTAAAGAAAAAACAATTGATGTTTTAAAGAGAAAAGCCGTAGAATTCGAAGAGTCGTTTAGCCGTGTGAGAAATTTTCTTGAAAAAAGCGGTGTGTCGACAAGTATTTATTTATTTGATGTTTATTTAAAAAAAAATTGTAAAAAAGATCTTTTCTAAACATACATGCTTCCCCCTTATCATCAAATCTGTATGAAAATTATTACAAAACATCTTTCTGTTATATCACAAAACTTTGATATAAATAGTCGGTTAGTAGTAAAACACAGTTTCTTTTTCAACAGATTTTGGTTTATTTACGTGTTGTTATGATTATTAATATTTCTATTTCATTTTAACAATGTTCATATTTGGTCTTATGTATATTTATTTTTTTTCATTATTTATATATATATACACACTCTTAATTATAATTATGGATACTATTATTTATGTTTATACATAATTTTTTTATATTTATGCACAACTCTGTAATTAAAATTATAATGTGCTGAGATATATTAAACAAGCGTCTGATTCTTTTGGCAATTCACCTTTATAAAAAAACCTAGGAAAAAAAAAACATTATCTTTCTAGACTATTGGAGCGCAATCTTCTACTCATTAAGGTCACAATCAAATTTTTATTTACCGCTGGGAACGCACTAGACAATATTTTTTACATTTCGTCATTATATTATGTAATTTATCAGTTTTTGTTTTCTATTGAAGGGCCGCGGCGAGTAAATTATAGAGCCTCTTTTAACACGAACCGAATGTTTTTCGCGCTTCCTCTAAACCACCGATAACACAAATAAGTAAATTCAATTATTTTAATAGCTATGGTTTAAAAAAAGTTATTTAATGTCTTATTTATAAACTATATGTTAAGAAATATGTTTACAATAACATATTATATTGGTTTAAACATGTAATTTTTCAGCGTTTCTTTTAAAAAGCTGTCGCTTTTATATCAAAACAATAAAAATTTTTTTTAAAAAAGCAATATTTTTTATGAGCAAAATGCAGTGATCTAATATTAAAAAGTGATTAATATTTATAATATATTGTTTCGATGTATATGTTACTAAAGTCGTGTTTTTTGGTTTATTAGCGCGACGGTTTCAAAAAAAAATGCATTTGATTATCAAGTAGAAAATTATATTTATATATATACTTTTTACTTCTATTATTTTTCAAAAAAAAAGTAAATAATTACAGAGAATTTTTAACAATATAAGTTAATTTATGCGTTACTATAAATTAAATCAATCGTTGCATAATCATGTACACACAATAATAAGCACAAAAAAAGAAAAAAAGTAGTAATAATAATACAGATTTTCTGCAATAATAGAAGTTATTTATATTATTGCATTGCTCTCTATTTGAAAACAACTATTAATAAGATAGTCAAGTTAAATGAAAAAAATAATAAAATAATGCAATGTGTTAATATTTCTTAGCAGTAAATCTTTATTAAATAACCAACAACTGTGATTTATTCTGTGCTTTCACAAACTCCACGCACAGTTCAGTACGTATCTAATTATAATATAAATTGCTTATTTAAAAATTATAATGTAATTTGCTTATTTAAAGATTATAATGTAAATTGCATATTTAAAGGTTATAATGTAAATTGCATATTTAAAAATTATAATGTAAATTGCTTATTTAAAAATTATAATGTAAATTGCTTATTTAAAAATTATAATGTGAGTATACTAAGCAAATACACAAACAACGATCTTTAAATTATAACTACACGATGCAAAAACACATACTAAGATCTCAAAACAGAACCCAGTTTAATTCTAAAATCTCTTTTATCTTAATCAAAAAAAATGTAATCATTTACACAATATTAAATACATTATATTATATAATAAAAAAAAACAAAAAACATCGCCTTTTTACACAAATACAATACATGTATATATCTGATCCAACAGAAATTAAAATCAAAACAAACAAACATAACAACAACAGAAACAATTTATATTTGACGGATATACAAATCCGAAATCAAATGCGTAATACAAATAATATTGCAAACAGTTCAAATTTTTCAGATACCAACTTTAATAACAATAACGCTTTTATAGACTCGAACATGGACTTATATGCTATGTTTAAGTTATTAATAAATCATAAAATAAATAATAATGTAGATCCCATAAAGAAATTTCTTAATATTTTAAATGAAGAACTCAAAAATAATCAAGAACTATTAATGCGCGTAAAAAACCAACGTTTACTTTATAATATTTTACAGTATATGTTAAATACAAACACTCAGACTATAAATCAAGATAATATGGATTTAGAAAATTTTATTTTACTTTATAATATAATTACACAACACCGTATTTTTTCTAATTCGCCAGATACGCGTAACTTAATAAACAAAATACAGATTACAGCCAAAACGTTCTATATTTCATTATTGTTATATGTATATTTAAATATATACACGTTAGACATGAATCTTGTTAAAGAAATAAAGCTGTATTTGGACAGTTATATAACATTAAACAATAGTCTTCAATCAAATAATTGTAGCGGAAATGTTAATGTAAATAAAAGCAAGAAATTAAAAGCTTTTATACAAATATCGGATTCCAGAATAACACATATATTTTTCGAAATTTTATTAAATATATTTACTAAGAACTTTCAGTCAAATGACTTTTATACGTTGATTATGAACCTGCCGAAGTGTAACAATGGATATATGTTTAGGGAAGTGTTTAAGTTGTGTTGGGGATATTTAAGTGACATTGAATTTGTTATTAGTATGGGACCAAAAAGTCTTGAGGCTTGTCAAAAGGGATCTGACTATTTTCCACCTTTAGATATTAATTCAAATAAGGCTCCAGCATCTGTAACAAATTCAAAACAATGTTTTTTAGAACCGGAACAAAAGCTGTACACACAAGGATTGAAACATATATATCAATCCAGTATATTTACTGACGCTCTAGGTAGGAAAGAAAACACTTCGGACGTTAACTCAGTAAATATAAACAAAAAATATCCAAATATCCATAACGTTCTTAATAACAACATAACGATAAACAATAGTGTGTTTGATCAAATGAGAACTAATATAAATAAAAATAGTATAAAAATTCCGGAAACTTATTTGCAAAATATGAGAAATACAGGCTTCTCTTTTATTCACTTATTTCAAATAGAAGCAGAGGCGCGTTATCTGATGAGCCTGTGTTTCATGAGATCTAAAAATTTTGTGTGTATAGTTTGTGGGAAACTAATGTTTCCAGTAGGTTATATCGATTCAAAAGAAAAAAACAACAGAATCAATGAAAATGACAGCATTGAAAACAATACGCAGGCTGATAAAAACATAGCTTTTTCTATAAATAATACTATATATCTAAGATGGATTAATGTAAACAACATTTTTTTCATAGTTCGTCATCTTCCTGATATTATTAACAGTACACATAAAGAAAAGATAAACGAGCTACTAATATTATATTATTTAAATAACACTGATATGAGCGCAGAACTACAATATTTTGTTAATAAAATAGACATTAATACCGACAAAACTATAAATTTTTTATTAAAACAGATAGTTTTATATTTTAAGTGTATTACATCCAATAGCATAAACAATAAAACAGTAGATAATAATAAAAAACAAGCTAAAGACAAAATATATAGATTTACACAATTAATACACAACAGAAAAATAATAAAGGTTGAATTAATGTTAAGCCAGATAATAATAGAGAATTTCAGCTTATTTAGTGAAGAGGATATTATGAAAATACAACCTTATTTTTATAAAATGAGAAATAATGAAGTTTTTGGTCATTTATTTTCTCTTATTATTAATACTAATATAAATTCTAATGAGTATTTATTACATGATATGGATTCCGCATTAAAAAAAGAAAAATCATCTAATATATATACTTATACAAGCACAGCAAATACAAAAATGATGACTTATGCTGAATTAGAGCGTTTATTGGAATCTATTTTGCGTCTTTTTAAATATAATAAATTATTAGATTTATTACAGGATTATGGTGAAGTGTTAATCTACAAATTGATGAAAAAGAATGTATTATTATGCAAGGAGTTTGATAAATTTTTATGTGCTGGTCTAGCGGAATTGTTGGTTAAGTCACCAAAAACATTTGATAATATCAATATTGTCTATAAAGAGTATTTTAATCGGAATCTAGTTGAAATATTTGCTAATTTGATACTTTATATATATGAAGATGAGCGTGTTGATATAGACAACAATAGTGACGCTAAAAAATCGGAAAATATGTCTAATAACAAGACAGCTGGTAAAGTAACTGATTTACTTTTGAACTTTGTAATTCCAAATTACGTTAATGAATTAGAAAGTCAGTTAGTTATGTTATTGTTTTGCATAAAGAAAATGAACCTAAAGATTCGAGAGACAAAGTGTGTGTTCAGAGGAATAGAATGGATTTTAAAACGTGTTAAGATTAGTGAACAAAACGAGAAGTATGTTACTAAGGTTATTGTGTGGCTAATAGAAAACATTGGTGTATCCGAGAATTTCAGGTTGAATGATCATCGAAAGAAGAAAAATCAAAATAGTAAAAGCCAAAATCATAAAAATAGTGCACAGAAGGTGTGTAATGAAACACAAAAACGTATACCGTTTGATATTTCAGAATTGGATTTTTCGTCTTTTCAAAAATCACAATATATTCATACATCACAATCAGACTCAGAAACTCAAAGAAAGAGTGTTTTTTCACATTCTGCCGTGACTTTAAACGCGGCATCTCAAGCAAATATAATGTCTTTACTCATATCATTACCACCAGCACAAAAACACCAATTAATTCATTATTTACCATATTCTGAAATAAAAAAACTCGACATGACATTGTCTCAGAAAATAGAGCTGTTAAGAAATACCAAATATCCATTCGCTACTGAATGTGCTATCGGGCATATAATCATGTTATTTCTAGACGAATACATCAATAATGATCCAACTAAAAAGAGCCTGAGTTTAAACGAGTTTTATATTTTCTTACGCAGCAAAAACTTGAACCTCCGAACTATAAGCCATTTAAGTATGTTGTGTGATACTACAAATACATGCACAACATATGACCAACAAATTACAGCCACTAAAACTCCTATTGATGGAAATAAAGACCCGAATGAAATTTATAAACATTCTCTTGCACAGATAGCTAGGACACTATGTAATCATAGTGACATGACAATTATGGACAAAGTTTTTTATACCCTTCAAGAGATTTCTGGAGTAGTCGAGGAGTACTCTTTGTTCAGTGAGTTTGACTTTGTAGTTGATTTACCTGATGTAAGCAGTGTGTGCCCAAAGGTGTGTTGTGGTTTAGTTATTGATGGAATTCAGATGAGTCAGGTAGATACTCAGGTTTATAAATGCAGTTTGGATAATTTAGAAAAAAAAGTTGAACAGAGTACGAAAAAAAAAAGATCTTCTCGTGAGAGTTTGTCAAAACTCGCTTTATTAGACGAGAAAGACTCACACGCTCGCCGTCGCACTTTAGCCGATGTATCAACTGTTAGCACTGAAAATTCAGCGACATCAGAGGCTCTCACAAACGAGAATAATTTATCATCAATAAGTGGACTGAACACGCGCAGCAACAACAGCGGGTTCATCCCAATTCAAAAATATAGTGGTAGTTTAACAAGTGACAGCGCTTCCAGTAGTTCAGATGCAGTAACATGTAATAAGAACACCAATACGAATAAGGATATACATCAGCATCACTTAACAAAAAAAGAAATAGAATTTTTCAAGTATCAATTAAAACATAACAGAAATAAAAACGAAGTTGAAAATAGTATAAATAACTTTTATAGAACTGTTTATAATTTCGTTTCCTGTAAATTAAAAACATTAACAGACACTAAATACCAAATATTATATTTAGGTGCGATATTTGACAAAAATAACGCCATTAGAAACATGTTTTTATACCCGATGGTAAAGCTATTATGTGGAATTGATGCGTATATGAAGAATAATGAGAATGTGATTTCTTTAAGCGAGTTCATAAAGTTATACATAAGTTTTCGATGTGATAAGTGTATTCTCGTGTATCAGAATACGGATTATAATAATAAACAAAAAATTATGAATTTGAAAGAATCAGAGAAAACATTTTACGGTTTTTTTCATAAGCACAGGGAAATCGAGAACATGCCCTTGTCGCTTTATTTATATCTGTATGAACTTAACGACAGAACCAATAAGGAGATCATTTCTTATTATTATCTTTTGATTATGAGTATTAAGTTCAGGAATTGGGTAAATGCTCTCAAATGCCTTTATTTTATAAATCCGACTATAAATACAAATACTGATGTAAATAATACGTGTGGAGAAAATAAAATATATTACACATATGTAGTATTGGTTTATTATTTTTTGAATCAGTGGAAAGTGGTTGAGAATGTAAGTATTTCAAAATTATGTAATTTAAACCTTATAAAGTTTTTAAAAAAGTTGAAAGGTGGAATGGTAAGGAAGTGTTATTTGAATAAAACTGAGTATATTTATTTGCGGTGGTTTGGGGACGTTGAGGTGAAACTCAATGTAAAGAAAATGTTTATGAAATTACAGGGGTGTGTCGTAGGCACATTTAATGTTAATGCAGGCACGAACGTGGAGGATTATAGGGGAAAAGATGAAAAAAACGATGCAGTGTATACTGTTAACACACGGGGTAATTTACCAGAGAAAGTATCAAACATATGCTATGAATCCTCGCGTTTTACGTCAGTTAGTAAAACTACGCACGACCCTGCAACATTAATCACGGGAAGCGCGGAATCTATTTATAAAACAATAATGATCAACAACCACATTCTCCAACCATTAATTTCAACTATAAAATCAGAGAATATAAACTACTCCGTAGAAATCATTCACTTTCTCAACAATATTTGCGTTCAATTATCACTTAACTCTTCAGACTATGCCCTCCTGAAATCTCATTTACTTACAAAAAAGCATTTCTTAAAACACAGCAATTCATATTTATATTATGTAATTCTTAAATGGTATCTTAAATATTTCAAAATTATCAAGAAAAAACACATCGTTTTATACGACGATAATATACGAAAAAACTTAACATACGAATTAATTGAAACATTAATTTTGTTAAATAAATATCATTCAGCAAATAAGTTAATCGATAAATTAATAAGCGAAAAAGATTATGATGGGCTGTATCTTGAAACTAAATTGTATGACAAAAATATTAGTTGTAATAATAAAATAAAAATCTTAAAACAGTGTGAAAAGTATCAACCTAAAGAATATTATAATGAATTTATAATCAATGCGGCATATTTAACTAACACCGAATATCAATATAATATGTCGCTGAATCTACTGAATACATATAATGACAAGGCTCATATTTATTACTTGATGTCTAAATATTATAAAAATAAAGGTAACTTGGCTAAAGTATATGAGTGTTTAATACTTACTTTGGAATATAGTACAAAGGATCGCGTGATAAAACCTGACAAGGAATCAGTTTTGTCTGGTTCGATTCCAGCTACTGACTATAATTTATATGATGGCATGTTAGAAGAAAGCGCTGATCATGCTGGTAATCTAAAGTCGTTAAACAATACAGACAACAAATATATGAAAGAAATATTTCCACAGTTACTCTCTATTTATTGCTCAACTCCCGAGATATACGAACAAATTATGTTTACTCTTCCCGCTACAATTACACTATGGGACATGTTACCTTTTTATACCCAAATAATATCTCGCATATCCCACCCATCTGCCATCGTCTATGACGCCATAAGAAACATAACGATAAGGTTAATAAACAATTTTCCGATAAAAACTATATGGAACTCTCTGTTATATTTCAACTCTACCGTTAAGTTGGTCCACAGTCGAATGCAAAACATTTATTTATCAATAAAAGATACCAATAAAGAAATTTTTAAAAAAATAGTCGAATTATCAAAATTATTTAAGAAAATATCCAAATGTCCGATTAAATCTTCCACATTTTTGTTATCAAATAAGTTTCCACAAGTAATGGAATATCTGGGAACCGAAATTATAATCGGAAACAAAATAGTTAAAATAACAAAATGGGAAGATACAGTTAAAGTGTTTAATTCTCTTAAAAGACCAAAATTAATAAGTTTTTATGATCAAAATAATAAGATGTACAGCCTATTATGTAAGAACGATGATAATTTGAGGATTGATCAGAACTGTATGGAGTTCTTTGATTTATTTAATTTATTGCTTAGTTCGAATTATAATACATATAATAATTATAATGAAGATTATAATATGAGTAATAATATGTTGAGAATAAGGACTTATTCAGTTATTCCTTTTGATAATTTCTCAGGTATAATTGAAATGGTACCCAATACTTCTACACTTAAGTCTATACTTAACTACAGTAATGCGGAATTAGAAATGGTTCATAAATGCAGGGGAAGTGGGAATACATTAAAAGGTGGAAGATTGAAGAAGATACTTGAGGGTTTAAAACCTAAATTACACTTATTTTTCTTGACTAATAATGAAGATTCTAATAATACAGATTACAATAGTAGCATCTGGTTAACACGACACAAAAACTTTATTACGTCATATAGTATAATGTGTATAGTGGGATGGTTTCTAGGCTTAGGAGACAGACACTGTGAAAATATTTTACTAGACTTAAATACAGGAGAAGCGATACACGTTGATATAAATATGATCTTTGATAAATCACATACACTGGCTATTCCTGAGAAAGTGAGTTGCAGACTTACACAGAATATAGTCGCGGGTCTTGGACCACTGGGCGTAGATGGATTATTTAAATCTGTACTTCTTGATACAGTGAAGATATTAAAAGAGAACAAAGATGTTATATTAAATAATATGTTTAGTTTCGTGTTTGATCCGATGTTTAAAGATGGAAAGGGCGGGGTTAAAAGTCATAATGCAGAGATGGTGTTTAAACGGCTAAAGGAAAAACTCGAAATGGAGGATATAGCAGAGAAAATTATAAATGAGAGTTCGGATGTGCAGAGACTAGGAGAGATGTATATTGGATGGGCTGCGTATTTATAGTTGCTTTTTTTTCTATTATAAATTAAAGATACGGTGTCTTTTTTGCTGTAAAATTTTCTGTTTTTTTAATCGTCTTGTTTTCTTTGTTTCAATTTATCAATATTATGATTAGTATACTAATAAGATAGAAACCTATACTCAAATATCTCAAAGCCACAAACTGGTATATAGTTTATATCTTAAATATAGAATGAGGAATGTTTCAAAAAAAACAGAATATTGAAAAGATAAAAACAACCTTATACATAAATATATACAAAAATGGGCAAAAATATATAGAAAATTATGCTCGATTATATACAAAACTTCTGCACATATATGTAAAACTTTGTTTAAATATATAAAAAAAGTTCGAATCTGGTAAAAAAAGCTACATAAATATACAGGTTTAAAATTGAATTTTTACGTGTTTATTTATAAATATAACTATAGGATTATGTTTTCATGATAAAAGAAGATTTTTTTAAGCTGGAAAGTGCGTTCAAAAAAACAAAAACACGTGTTAAGTTTAACGTTTAGCCGCCTCTAAAGACGGTTTATGAAGGAAAATAAATTTAAGTGAATTTGATTTCTTTTAAAAAACTGTGACTTAATGCGCTCTAAAGTTGTATTTTTACGAAAAATAAAAAATGTTTTCTCAACTTTGAGTTGTTTTTAGTGTGTCTTTGGCGTTTTGTATGCTAGCAAATTATAGAATAGACCCTAAATTTTTTTTCATTTGCTTTTTGTAACACCAAAAAAAATAATATTTTAAAATAAAAAAGTGTTTACACGCTATTGGGCTTTGTAAAAACAGATTGTTTTATTTTTACTAAGTTCTCGTAAAAAACATCTGCCTTCTTTTCGGTGCTATAACAGCGTGCTAAGACAATAATGATCTGATAAAACACACATTTCTTTCTTTTAAGACAGATATATCGAAGTTTATTGTGTTTTATTTTATATTTACTGCTCATTTTAATCAAGACAGGGTTAAAAAACAGTCTTTCTCGGCCTGTTTTTTATATGTTGACTGTATAGTGTTTTTACAGGCCAAATATCTGTCAAGAACAAAACTATACAACACCTTCTATTTGTGTTTTTTATTTTGTACTCTGTTTAGATTGTTTTTAATCTATGTAAATAAAAATAAATCCTGAGTTTTTAAAACATTAATAACCGCGTATATCAATTTATTCTTAATAAATAAAATGAAAACCGAAACAAAAAAATTATTATAAATATAGACAAATTCTCATATGTCAAACACATGTCAAATATACTATAGATATAAAGTAAAAAAACATAACAACATATATGTTATTTTTCTAAAGACAAATTGACTATAGAGACAAAAAAATATTTTTTTAACTTAAAAATCATTTTTATTTACATAGATTAAAAACAATTTGACATATGATTTAAAATAAAATATCGCTTTTTCATTTATACTTGTCTTAATCACATGGATGATGTTTTTAAATAAAAAAAGTTTTTATTGTAGGACAAATTAAAATATGACGTCTTTATTATTTCACATCAGTTTTGTCAAAAAAATATGAAAACAGAAACATATGCTAAAATCACAAAAAACAAAAGTCATAAAAAAAAACACTTTTCTTTCTTACATTCTCACTAAAAACTTTTCAGATCAGATGTTCGCAAAGAAAAGATTTTTCTAAAAATAAAGTTTGTTTCTTTTGGGCTCGTAAAAATTTTTTTTATTTTAACAATAAAAATAAATGAAATTCTAGATATATTTGGCTTTGAATTTAATAAAAAAAACTCAATATGCAAAGCGTTTCATTTACCAGGTCATATAAGAATGACTAAACTCGGCGACGCCTTTAATGAAAAATACATTGAAAACAGTTAGAAAAACATATTTTCATACGTCGCACAGTATGATTCATGCAACAGAGCAACCTCTCCTTTCTCCTCACTGCTCTTACGATCGTCATTATCTTTTTTGTTAGAGATTGACTTATGATTACACTATAGATTTATTCTGTTACGCGATTCTAAGCATAGAATAAAACACCGAGTTCTATTAGTAAAATCGTTTCCGAAACGACGCCTTCGTTTTTTCTTTATAAGCAAATCGACTAGTGTAGTGGTTTTCTCAAAATGTTTGAGAAATTGTACTATTCTGAAATTCCTTATGCTGTTTACAGTGATAACAGAGGCGAATTTATTTTGAATGGAATTAAAAACTATCTTGTCATAATAATATAATAAGGCGACAAAAATACACGGTTTTCTCTACAGGATCTTAACCATAGACCAGATAAAGCGTTTTAATATAACGTTAAAATCAAAGTCGTAATAGTTTTTAAACGAAACTGATAAGTACTATATATACATGAGACATAATTTATTGTTTATCAGTATAATATAACAAGACACGAGGCAAGAGAATAATAAGTCGTTTTATTGTTATTTATAAAATAAAATATGACTTCAGCTCGCCTAACTGAAGAACAATTAACAATTTATTTAAATATCTTCATGCTATGAA